>CM076582.1:291348058-291555319 GCA_034641835.2 Pinus albicaulis
AACAGATATGTACAAAGCAAAAAACTACTATATACAAAGCAAAATGCCAGGCCAAAGCCTAGGCATAATACTTCTTCAAATAGAGCCCATTTCGGGGCTCCGACAACTCGTTCCCTTCGAAATCAACCAAGGTATAAGCTCCTTTCTTAAGGACTTTTTTAACGATATAGGGGCCATACCACATCGATTTAAACTTTCCTGCCCCCAAGGCATCTTTTTCTTGGGCATAGACCAAAACAAGGTCACCTTCCGAAAAGACCCTAGGCTTGACCGCCTTATCGTACTGAACCTTTACTCGGTTTTTATGCGCTTGATTCATCGTGGCAGCATCTCGACGCTGCTCATCGAGATGTTCAGAATGAAGAATTCGTTCTGCCAGACTGGAAGTGTCAGGAAGAAGTTCAACAGCTAATTTAAGAGAAGGAATCTCGCATTCAATAGGAAATACGGATTCCACCCCGTGCACTAACTGAAACGGAGTAAAGCCAGTTGCAGTTTTCACTGATGTCCTGTATGCCCAAAGTGCAGGATATAGCATAATATGCCAGTTGGATCTAGCTTTATCAATTGTCCTTTGAATAATGGTCTTCAAGGATTTATTCATGGCTTCCACTTGCCCATTGGTCATTTTCGAGGACAATATGGAGATGAATGTACCGCCGAAACCCACCTTCCGAGAGCCAACTCAACCATCATGCTATTATGAAAATAACTGCCATGATCAGTGACAATCTCTCTAGGAATACCAAAATGAGCAATAACCTGGTTGAAAAGAAAAAGAGATGTTATCTCACCATCATTCCCAAAAGTAGGCATAGCCTCGACCCACTTCGTAAATTAGTCTACTGCTACAATAATGTACTTGTGACCTTTAGCCGAGGGCAGGTTACAAGTAGTATAATCAATACCCCACTTTGTAAAGGGACTGATAGTAATGACTGGAAAAATCAGAGCTGGATGAGCACGCATTTTTCGAGTATAGAATTGACACGGATGACACTTTTTGACCGACTCCATACAATCTTTGAAAATTGAAGGCCAAAAGTATCCAGCACGCAAAATCTTTTTCGTCGTAGTGCCGCATAAATGACCCCCACAAGCTCCACCGTGAGAATCATCGAGCACAAATTTCTCGCCCTTTCCTCGCATACAACAGCCTTAGGATTGAATCAACCCCTCGACGGTACAAAGCATCACCACTAATCAGATAACTTTTAGCTAAGTGACGCAGCTTACGACGCTCATCTTTCAAAAAAGAAGAGGGAAACTTCGCATTCTGGAGATATACAATGATGTCCCCATACCAAGGATCTTGTGGAGAGATCAGAAACAAGTGTTCGTCCGGAAAGGACTTATCATAGATCATCGCCTCTCCACAAGGCAACTCGGAGATCAATTCCGCAAAAACTAATGACTTCGGGACTGCGTACATGAACTCGAGATCACCCCTTGTAAAACCGTCAACCATAAATTAGCATTTCGCTCTCAACAAACCGTCGAGGACAAATCGAAATGGATTGCGCCACATAAGTTTTGCGAAGAATAATGTAATGCCGGAGCGCCACGATGAACCGCTAGGGGACAACTTTCTATCTGGGTACGGCATTGCAGTCCCACCCCCGCCGACTACAGTAAATAACATGCTCACATCATCCTCTCGAACTGCAATCCACCAATGGTAGATTCTGTTGCTGCGAGATACAAAAGAAAATCTCTGCTATAATTAGGTGGACTCAATAAAGGAGAAGAGGTCAATGCCTTTTTCAAAGCATCAAACGAGCGTTGAGCATAGTCGTCCCAAAGAAAAGGAACTCCTTTCTTCAACAGTCTCATATATCCCTTTGTAATCTCAGCATAATTGACGATAAACCTCCGAAGAAAATTAGACTTTCCTTGGAGACTTTGAAGCTGACGGATGGAAGACGGGGGAGGCAACCGAAGTATTGCCTCAACCTTGAAGGGATCTACCCTTATCCCTTCCCTAGATACAATGAATCCCAATAGCCGACCAGATGTAACCGCGAAAACGCACTTGTTTGGATTCAATCGAATTTTATAAAAACGACATCTTTCAAATATTTTCCAGAGGTGACCAGGATGATCCATCCTCTTTCGAGAATGAGCAGCTAGATCATCTAAGTATGCCTCAATAATATTCTTGATGTCGTGGAAGGCGTAAGACATGGCCCGCTGAAAGGTAGCCCCAATGTTTTTAAGACCAAAAGGCATTTTCTTATATGCAAACGTACCCCAGGGACAAATAAATGCGGTCTTATGTTGATCTTCTGGACGGATAGTAATTTGATTATAACCAGAGAAACCGTCCATGAAGGAGAAAATCTCGTTACCGGCACACTCGTCAATAATCTGATCGATGAAAGGTGTGGGGTAATTATCTTTAGGACACACCTTATTCAGGTCTCTGAAATCGATGCACACTCGAATCGTTCCTTGCTTTTTGTCTACCGGAACGGGATTTGAAACCCATTCAGTCAGAGGAACTGGGAAAATGAATCCCGCCTTAAGCAGCTTTTCAACTTCAGCTTTGATAGCTGCTGCCTTCCTAGGATTGACCGGACGAAGTTTTTGCTTGACCGGCTTAGCGTTTTCATACGTCTTGATCTCATGCTGGACAATAGATGGGTCTATGCCAGGCATTTCCTCATAAGACCAAGCAAAAACATCCCTATACTCTTTGAAGAGCTCGGTATAGATTTGAATCTCCTCACGGGAACACTCAGCTCCAATGAAGACATTCTCGACAATATTGGGATTCCTGGAGATGTTCACCGAGATAGTAGGAGAGATCACAGCCATGTTCCCTTCAACATATACCTGTGTTGGTGCCAAAGGACTCAAGACTGGGTGAACAGGACCAGGAGACTGAGGACTTGGAAAACTTGTTTCCACTTCGCTCAAGTCAGGTAGGAACTAAGACCGATGATGCAAATCATCCCACGGTCTATCTATACCTGTCATCGCTTCCAGGATGGCCTCTTCAGATGGAAGAGTGGTATCTAGACAATCCTGGGCAGAAGAAGAAGTAAGCGTCCAAGCCGGAGCCACATCACCATCCAATTCTTCCGGTGAAAGAGGAGCTGGATCAGACTCTGCAGTGTCAACAATAGACTGATATGCAATCTCAGCTGCAGAAATCGAAAATGCCATACCACCCACTTGACCTTCCGCCAATGTGGCAGTAGGGGAAGGTAAGGTCCAAGGGTCCGAAAAATAATGAGTTCGAAAGAACTCTCTTCGAAGGGGAGCCTTGGAGGATGAAATAGCATTAATATGCACCGTAGGAGGAGGAAGATCGAAAGTACCCATTAGGGAAGAATACATTCCAACTCCTAGATTCTCAACGGGCGCCTTAGTAATATCCAACTTAGGGACAGATGAGTCAGAAGGCGCATTCAGGTCTACCTGAGGACAGTCCAGTTGATCCACTGTGACAATCCTCCCTTCGTGGGGGAAACATACAATTCGAAATAATGAGGATGCAATGGCATCCATCTCATAAATCCAGTTCCTCCCCAACAGAAGGTTGTAGTCCAAGGCTGCATCTACTACCTCAACCTCTATGTTGACAGTTTTTCCCCCAACACAGATGGGCAAAGCCGGGACAATACCATGGGGTCTATGAGAATGACCATCGAACGCAGTAAGAACAGTGCTAGATGGAACAGCTTTGGGAGATCCAAGTGTCTTCCAGCATGCTAGAGACATCACGCATGTAGAAGCACCCTCATCAACAACCGTTCGAAAGATATTGCACTTCCGATACGATGATTTAATATGGAAAGCCATGTGATGAGGAAGTCTCTTCTTAAAATTAGTCATATCAAAAGTAATCAGAAGAGAATTTTTCGGATCAATAGCCCCAATGGCAGTGAGCAAAGCACTGTGCTGAGTCGGACAAGACTGGAGTACCTCTAAAGCTGACATAGCACAAGGACTTTGCGCCAGATCTTCTACAATCGAGTAGTTCTGGGCAGCCCTCGCGTTCGGATTAATCGTTGACAGCTTAGAAGATGCTTTCGGCATCCGAGGCATAGACTCAACAGTTGGCTTCGTGATATGAAGCGGCTCAGTAGCATCAGGAACTTCCTTAGCTTTCGAAGATTCCTCTCCGCCATAATCACGGGATCTCGTAGCGACATCCACGTGAGCACTCATCATAAAGATGTTCGATGGAATTTCCCCTTCCTGGGCACCTCCAGAGGAAGCCCCAGGATTTTGGTTCACGCCAACAACTAATTGCTGCCCTTGGGGAAAAGGGTTTGTTAGCACAGCCTGGGAACTAGAAGAACCCTGCTGAGATAACAGGCGCTGAGCATCCTGAATTTTCGGGCAAAGGTGTGTGAGATGGTCTCCAGTACAAAGCTTGCATGGAAACTTCACTTTCTTTTTTTCCTTTTGACCCTCACCAACACGCTCGTTGGTTTTATTTGCATTGCCCTTCCCGTTCTTGCCCTTCTTCTTGTTATTTCGTCCCTTCTTCTTCCCATCGGATTGTTGATTTCCTTTGGGATCAGAAGTTTGGACAACATTTATGGACAAAGACTGGGAAGGTGATGAATCAGCAGGCACAGCCTAACCAGAAGGAGCAGATTGTAAAGACAACTGCTGCAATTGAGAAAGCAGGCTGGCTGCACTACTATTGACCGATCCGACAAGCCCGTCACCATGCGGACCAGGTTTGGGTTTCAATAAATCCAATTTGGAGCGAGGAGCATTGGGCAAATACTTATAAAGTACCCCAGACTGAGAATAGATCAGTTCTAACTGCTGGGCCCTAAAAATGGCCTGCTCCTCGGAAAATACCCCAGATAGGGATACATCCTTTGAAATGTCTGACTGAAGCGATTTCAAAAACCACTCGAGAAGGAACTCACCTGGAATATGGGCTTTGATAAACCTCTTCCTTCTCCTCCATTCCTGAATGTGATCAGAAATGTGAGTTGCCTCATCCTGCTTAAAATTAGCCAGGAGTTCAGTCCCAGCCTCATATCTGACAGGCAACTGAAAATGGTTTAGAAATGTGACAGCCAGTTCCCCAAATGTAGCGAAACTTCCCCTAGTGAGCTCGATATACCATTTGGCAGCATTTCCAGTTAGGGTGCGTTGAAATAATCTCAACCTAATCGAATCATCGATCAGGGAGTTCGAAGAACACCATAAGTGGAAAGTGGTGATGTGGTCCGCCGGATCCTCTCCGTTCTTACCTTCAAACTTTGGAATGTCTGAAGGAAGTTTGGTCGGGACCGGAGGCCACCCCGGACTATAACGAATCGGGTCATTAGTCAACTTCGACAAATCTGGCAAGTTTAACGTTTCCAGAAAAGGTAAGCGAGGCGGAGCCTGAGGATTCCATCCTTGATGGGATGGATTCCCAACATTCTGAAAAGAATAGCCTGGATTTGATGAGGCACCAGGCTGCCAGAAAGGACTCGTAGAAAACGGAGAAGAACCTCCTCTCCACGCCGAGTTACCAAAGCCCAGACCAGTTCCCCCCGCTGAAGTGTTAAATGAAGAGGAGAGCCCCTGATAGGGGTTCCAAGCATTAGACAGAGGAGAAAAGGTCTGATAAGAACTCGATGAAGGGAAAGAAGCATTCCCTTGATGACCTGCGTAAAACTGATTCCCTGCCCCCGCTGTAGTAAAGACAGGATTCCATCCCATAAAAGTAGTCGAACTTTGCCCCCCAGACCAAGGGTTGAAACTCTGGGTCTGGGACGTAAACGGAAACGACCCTAAAGAAGGATTGGAACTAGGAATGTGTCCAGTCCCAAAGGGGAAACCCTGAAACGAAGCTGATCCACTAGCCATGTTAGACATGGGCGTAGATCCAGCTGAAGCAGCAGAAAAGGAAAAAGAGGGATTTCCACTAATGGACATCCCTGAACAAAAGGGACCAGAATGGGAAGCGTGTGCTTGGGTGAACCCAGAGCCAAACACAACAGCACTAGAAGCAATCGAAGATGAAGCAATAGTGCCCCCTGCTTCAACAGAAGCAGGAGTCTGAATGCCTGCAGCACTCACAGCAGAAGCTGCGTTCCCAGTCGTGGCCATCGAAAGATAAGAATGATACGGAAGATCTTCCGGTCTCTCCGACTCAGGTCCGATGTATTGAACAACGAACGGATAATCAGGAGGAAGAGGAGATGGACCTGTCGCAGAAGGCTCAGGTACGTCTTCGATTTGAAAATCTTCTTCCTGAGGAAACAAAACTCGCGAGGTGAGCGAAACGCTCCTCTCGGGACCGACACCAGAATCAGCTATGAAACCTTCAGACCTTTGTGGAGGATCTCTCTCCACTGCGTCAGACGCCACAGGGTGGTAACCACCTGCTAAATCACTCCTACACCTTCTCGAAGAAGGCTCTGGACTCTCGGGAGATAACCCCCGGATTCTCCTCGAACGTCGAGGCGCTTGATCAGCCACTTTTATAGATTTTATAAATTAGACTCAAAAAAGTGAAAAGCTAGGCAAGCTAGGAGCAAAGAGCACTCACTAAAATAAAAATCCCTGAGAAACAGCAAGCAAATAGCCTCCAAGTATTTCCGCTCCGGGTGATGAGGACCGAACACCAAAATACAGGAAAGCGAAGTATAGGACCTCCTGAAAGCAGTCTGGGATGATTAGGGCCCAGAACAACTAGCGAAGGTATCAGAAACAGTTACGCCGACCTCCAAACGACAGCCTTTGCTGGCTCAAGCACCCAAGCTTCGTAAGGGCACCCCCCAGAAGTACTGCTGAAAGTGATACGACGTCTGCCTTAGGTACCACGGGTATTCCCCCCCGCAGTCACCTGTGTGGAACCTAGGAGTGGCAACTATGGACACCAATCCATATCAGAAGCTGGGCGGAACGGTCTTGAGGTCAGATTCAGCCAATCGGAGAGGGGGTATCCCTCTTCTTAGCCTTCACTTCCCCTCGCGCTTGACTCTCGGATGAGAGCTTTCCCAGTCCACCTCACGGAGTTGGATTTCGCTCAATTAATCAACTTCTATGTTTGTTTGAGCGGCCTTGGAGAGTTAACTCTCAACTCACCTATTCCAAGGCCCTACAACCTAGCTAGTTGGTGATTGACACTTAGTAAAACTTGCTAGTTGATTTTAGATTAAATCGCTTATTTTATGGGCTGTTATATTAAGTCACAAGGATATGGAGATGAAACCAATGGTGTTTTGACGCAAAAGAAATTAATAAAAACTTGACTACATGCAAATGCAGTTCTTTGTCTTTCGATGAAGAGCAATCTCTATACAGGTTCTACGAGACTAAAAAATTGTATTTTTTCTTTTCAAATAGCAAACTCACACTCACAAAAACTAAGAAGCTAAATAAATGCTGAAATGCACCTAATGCAAATCACTACAAGCATGTAAATCCTAAGATGCAAAAAATCTCTTAAAACAGAGTGAAATTTCCCAAAAAGCTCCTTCAGTTTTAACTCTTCTTTGGTTGCCCAAAAAGCTAGTCCTCGAAATCAAGAACTCTTAATATAAGATAGCCAACATGCTCAAAAACAAGAAGAAGAAATCAAATGACAACTCCTCCCTAAAATCAAGCCAAAAACTAGAAGCAAGAAACCTCACAAAAGCTTCAAAAGATGTAGCAAAACGAAAATGAAAACGCAATAACAAAAACAAAAACAAGACAAAATGTTTTTTGAGTTTTTGAAATGCAAAAACAAAAAGCAAAACAAATGTTTTTTGAGCTTTTTAGTTTTATAAAGCAAGAGCTCGAAAAGACCAAGCACAACTATCAAAATCCAAACCAAATAAGACCGAATTTCAAGCAAAAACTTCAAGAATGCTCCCAAACCTTATAAGGCTAACTCGTAGCAAGATCAATAAGAGCAAAAGAAGACCAGAAAACTCAGCCAATCAGCCTAGACAAATAGTGCAAATTCGTCGCAAACAAAGACTCCAAAGAAGCAAGAAAAGCTTTTCAAAAGTTGCAACAAAACCTAGTCTATGGAACTCAAGAAAACCAATAAAAAAACGAATCAAAAATCGCAATGTGAAGCACAACACAAAGATAGGAGCGAGTAAGTGAGAAAAAGCTCTCTATTATGATAAATCAGAACAACCAAGAACGCTCAGAAAGCAATCTTGGAACTCAATCCAGAAGTGCCAGCACCAGAAACAACACTTTGCCAAAAGACTAGTTTTCAATCAAACGAAAGAGAGAAAAGATTTGAAACCACTTCCTTCACACTACAGTAAGTACAGAGACACTGTAGAAACAGGCCTCCACAGCCAGAAAGGACCAAAAAGTCAATAAACCCAAAAATTCAAAATCTGCCTAGGTATACGCTACTTCACAGTTATGCAACCAGCGTGCATACGTGTCTGTGCTAAGGGAAACTCGCGTATACACGGGTTCCTTTAGACAAACTTGCGTGTATACGCGACTGTGTGCAAGAAAAAACGTGTATAGAAAGGTAAATAATGAAAAAATAAAAAGGACAAGCCTGGAAAAGACACCAGGACTTCAGACTGACTGCAAGAAAATAAACTGGACTGCAACTGAAAGTTAAAACTGTCGGCAACCTACCAAACAGCTGAAACTACCCAACAGGAGAATCACAAGAATGTGATCCCTAGCGGAGTCGCCAGTTCTGTTTCGGGGAAATATCACCCTAGAGGTTGGTTGGGATGCAACCTCCATAGAGCAGGGGCATGCTACTTAACAGAGACTCACACAACCATGCACGTTCAGAAAAACTAAATAGAGTAGAATGAGAAAGTTACCCGTAGGTCCTACGGTTGAAGAAGATCCCGCAGGGTTCAAACCCCCAGCAACCGTCCTTCCTTCTTATCCTGAAATACAAGAAGAAACAAGCACAAAGGACTGGTTGTACAGCATATATCTACTCTAAATGTTAGTGAGATTCATATAAAACATTAAATAAATCATAATGAATGCTTATATAACAAATATTCTCATACATATAAGCATACACTAACACGTTTATTTCGGGAACAGCATGGTACTTCTGTATTATAAATAGCATGTACAAAAGTAACGAGTGGAGAGATCACCTGATCCTTCCAAGGCCTTCGCAGACCGTCGTCCGGATCCGTCCAGCCCTTGCCTCACTAAGACTCCTTCCAAACTGATGCATACGAGATAACATATAAAGGGATGTGTATCTCAAGGAAACAAGGGTTTCCTATAATGAACTGGGAAAGTGCAGGAGGCACGGGGAATCAGACTTGGATAGGGAATACCAACAGAGTATAATATCAATAAATTCTCTCTCTCCCTTTAGGCCATACATATGAGGGCTTTTTATAGTCCCTCCAAGTAGTTTCAACAGTTGGAAATAGTTGGCCACGTCTTTAAAAAGTTGGTTGGAGACTACCGAAATGGCAAAATAAACTACGACTTGAAAATAGGGAATAATTATAATATGAGTGTACCCATGTTGGCATGCGGAAAAGTCTGGGCCCGGACTCACGCATTGTACACGCAGGAAAAACATGGGCATAGTCGCGTATGGGGGATTTTACACTGTTTTTAAGTGAATTTGTCCAAGTCTGTAGGAATGGGTGCCCAAAACCATCAAAGCAATCATGAATCATGTCAAGGTGAGAAATGATGCTATAACACATGGAAGGAGCCAACTCAGGTGATCTGAGGAGCTGCCAAACCAAAGCAGACATCACACAGGTGGATGCCCCCTCATCAATGATGAACCGGGAAACATTGGCGTTCCGGATCTTGACTGGGATTTGGAAGGTGACGGAAGCAAGGAGAGGAGGATGTTCTGAGCGGTCAACATCAAAGAAAATCAATCGATCTTCGGAAGGATCTACAACGCTCATGGAAGATAATAGAGCTTTTCATTGTGAAGGGCATGACTGGAGGAGTTCCAGCGTTGAAATGGAAACAAAGGGTTGTGCCAAATCATCTACTATGCTATACGAATCGGCAACTTTGCCAGAAGTAGCATTTCGGCGTAGTGGTCCCTTAGGGATCTTGGTATGAACCTCTGCCTTAGGCTGAGGGATCTGCAAGGGACCATTAGGTGTCGAAAGAGGCTCTGTAGAGACCGAAGGAGGCGGCTTGGGGACAGGCATAACAGGAGGCTTATTGAACTGACGTGACTGAGTCTGAAGATTGATATCTACTATTATAGGTTGATTAGAGTTCATAATGAGAATCTGGTAATCGGAGGTACGAAATGGAAGAGGTTGAGTGGCCACCTGACCTTCAGGTGGTTGGGTAGCCACAAATCCTTGCTGACGGAAAGGATTAGTAAGCACAACCGGTTGACTAGGCATAGCACTGGGAGGGACGGAAGGGGAGGCTTGTTGTCCTCGCAATGATTCTTGAGACTCCCACATTTGCCGCATCTATGGTAAAAGAGGACAATCATGTGTGTAATGACCATAAACACCACAACAAGAACAGGGCTTGTTCGTGCGAACATGCCTGTCCTGCTTGGGCTGAGTGCCCTGTTGCTGGTTAGTAGTGTTAGGAGCATTATCCTGAGGATTAGGTCCAGTATTACCAGGAGCAGATTAATTTTGAGTGCCTTTCCTCTTATTTTTGGAGGGAGGAGGATTAGTCGTGTCCTACTATGCATACACCTGCCCCTGAGGGGTGGTGGCTGTTGTTGCGAGGGTTGAGAAGGCAAGGGAGGGGGTGGTGCTAATTCTGGAAGAGCTGGAGCACCGGGCTATGGATACAAATAATAAGGAGGTTGGGTAACAGTGTGGTAAACAAGATGTTGGGAAAAAAAATGAGGCATGCCATATCCTGGATACGTGCTACTGGGAGGGGGGAAAGTGCAGGAGATGTTGCCCCCCCCTGAGGAAAGCCATAGCCCAAGGGTAGGTGGGTCGCAGACGATTGACGGAAAGAATTCAAGAGTTAGATACCAGTGTCATAATGAAGGGGAAGCTGGAAGTAAGACATAAAAGCGCAGGCAAGAGTCGCAAAGGTGGTATGAGAGGAAGGGGCCTCATCAACATACCACTTAGAAGCTTCACCTGTAAGCATATTTTGGAACAACCGAAGATGGATAGAGTCATCGATAATGGAGTTAGACGAACACCACATGTGGAAATATCAAACATGATTTATAGGATCTTCTCCAGCAAGGCCTTCAAACTTGGGGATGTCGTAAGGGATCTTAGTTGGCATAGCAGGCCAACTAGCATCATGGTGTATAGGGTCATTTATCAACTGGTCAAAATCAGGAAGGCTGAGGCCTGCCATGAAGGGGAGCAAGGGCACAGCCAGGGTAGTGTCCGTTGTGGTCCCACTAGTGGTATTCCCAGCATGAGGTCTGGGGTTACCACCAGCATTAGATCCTGCACTAGACATGGTGAAGGTGACAGGGGGAGAACTGCAGGTGGAATGAGAAGGAGAACCCAATGAACCAAAAGAAGAGTCAGAGTGCGGACTCAGTGGAGGACTAACTCGAATCCTACGCGGAAGAGTAAGTCTTCCTACCAGAAATTGAGGATGAAGGATAAGAAGTCTTCAGGATAAAAGCCTTGGTGGCACAATGATGACGACACAAACATGGCACAAGGGAAAAAGAGATAGACAACGGCAAGGAGGTGCAGGATCAACTGATTACAATGTCGAAACAAGGGCAGAGCGGTGCAGGATAAATTGATTTCAATGTTTTAGAGTCTTTGCTTGGCAGTGTTAACCAAGCCCTTTTTTGATTAGAGTGTGTGTGCAAAGTGTGTAAATTTTAATTTTTAAACCTAGATGTTTGTAGAGAAAAAGAAAAAGTGTGTTGTGTAACTGAAAATAAACTTGCAGATAATAGTATATGAAACTGAAATAACAGTAAATAAACAACTAATAATGCAATAATCTAAACCCAAGAAGGCAGGCCTCTCAACAAGTAGTCTATAGGCAGGCACAAACTAGTCAAAACACACCAAAATAGCCAATAGATCTAAGGTCAGGAGGGACATGGACTTGAAGGTCAACATCTGCTGGAACATCTATTCCCACTTATCCTTAGCTAAGAGGAACATTCAATTTTGTTTTTAATTTCTAATTCGTGAATAAATGAATAAAGGAGGACATGTAAAACTCCTAAAAAGTTTGAATAAATCAATGCCCATGTGAACAAAGACAAATCAGGGCTATTTAAATAATCACTTGCAGGTGTGAAAGAGGCTTGAGTTGAAGACTGGGTTAACCTTGACCAAATCAACAGCGCTGTCTAGGTTCATTGCATCTCCCAAAGGGACAGCACAGTTCTAGAAGGGAGCCTCTAATTTGAAAAGGGTTAACTCATCAAGATGGTTTAGGGTTTGCAAGAGCTTTCTCATCTTATAAAAGGAGAAGGAGGGCAACAAGAGAAGGTGGTTGATAGATCATATTTCTGAGTATTTGTCTGCTTAGAAAAATACCTTTCTCTGTTGTTCAGTGGAGGATTGTATCTGGAATTCCTATGCAGGAGTTTCACCTCTTCCTTTGATGATTCAAGGAGGAACGTTTGCTGAATTGATGATCTGGATTTATGCAGGAACACAACATAATACAGAAATAACCATAAACATAGAAATACAATGGAAATAAGGCTTCATTTCATTAATATCAAATCACAGAAATATGTTTACAAACATGATGGAAATAAAATAGCTAGGGTGTTGGTAGCGAATCTCTGAGAAGAGATGTGGCAACTACTGACCTCTGAAATGTATTACAATGAGGCTCAAGGGCCTATTTATTATGGAGAAACAATGGAGAATTCTAAACGTCCAAAAACCTAACCCTAGGAGATGAAGCGCCAAAAATATGGGCCCCGTTTGGGTAAATTGGTGTTTCAACTTCCCAGGGACATAACTTCGGCATACTATCTTCGTTTGGGGCTTCAAAACGGCTCTGGAAGTTCAGGACCTGAAAAGATGCTAAAAATAGTAAGTTGTGAAAAAAAACTGAAAGAGACAATGGTGGGGCCCCAAGTGGAATAGGCGGGTGGCCACCAATATCCACCTGGATCATTCCTCCCCCCTTAGAAAGCAATGGTCCCCATTGCGTTGAGTTCCTCCATGAGATGAGGAAACGTTTGTTGAACTTGGTCCCTGGTGAACCACTTGCCTTGGTGCAGGAGTTGGCCAGCTTTGACAACCCGATATAGTTGGATCTTCTATCGACGAGTGTTCTTGATTTGCATGTCCATGATACAATCTGTGGTGTCCTATTCCATGCAGTCTGGGTTTAACTCTTTTGGTGTGAGTTCTTCTGCAATGTGAGAGGTTTCCAATAGAGGTGGGAAGTAGGGATGAAGGCGGTCTACATTGAATACTGGGTGCAGACCAAGGAATGGTGGAATACTGAGCTCGAAGGCATTGTTCCCTACAGCCTTGGTGATGGTGTACGACCCATATCGGAGCGGGAAAATCTTGTGGTGGGGTCCAGTGAGTCACTCCTTCTGCAAATGTAGCCACACTTTTTCTCCCACCTAGAAGTTGTGTGGCACCTGATGTTGATCATGTCATTTCTTGTACTTAGCATTGGCTCTGTACAATATGTCATGAACCTATTGGCGGATGTGCTGAATGCGCTCGATGAAGTTGTTTTCCTTGTCAGCTTCAAACTGGACATGAGCCGAATCGGCCTGAGTAGCTGCAAATGGCATGGCTATGTCAATGGGACATAGTGGCTGGAATCCCAAGCCCACCTGAAAGGGGTTGTGGTTGGTTGAGCTGTGGAGAGCTCGGTTATAACTATGTTGTACATAGGGGAGGCTCTCATCCCATGTGCGTGGATGCTTTGATTTGTACATGCGTAGAATGTGTAATATCATCCTGTTGACGACCTCTGTCAGGCCATCAGTTTGGGGATGGAAAGCTGTGGACTTGGTGAGCTTGGTGTCCAACATTGACTAGAGGCTGGACCAAAATGTGCTGAGGAACCTGCTATCATGATCTGATATGATAGACTGTGGAATCCCAAAGTGCACCCACACTCGTTCAAAGAAGAGTTTAGCAATGGCTTCTGCTATGATATTCTTCTTGCAGGCCGCCATAATGGCCATCTTTGAGAATCTGTCGACGACCACAAAAGCACAGTCATTTCCATGCTAGTAGAAGGAAGGCCCGACATGTAATCCATGGATATGGATTCCCAAGGTCGACTAGCGGTAGGTAGCAGAGTATAGAGCCCTTGCTTCTTGATGGTCAGTTTGGAAATGGCGCAAGCACTGCAGGATCTGATGTACTTCCCGACATCCTGTCGAAGGTTTGGCCAATAGAAATACTTCTGCAGTACTACCACTGTTTTCTCAACCCCAAAATTCCCAGCGACTCGACTGTAGTACGCTTCCCATATCATCTCAGCACGCTCACTTGAAGGAACACAAAGGTGTCCCAGGTGACATAATAGTGCATCTTGGAGGTGAAAATTTGGAACTTGCATACCCCCCAAGAGTTCCTTGTATGTGTAGCTGAATTCTAGATCGTTCTTGTAGAGAAGCGGCCAATCAAAAGTCTCATGCCCACAAGAGTTGAGAATGGTGGTTATGGCCACGATTGGTGGTCGGTTGAGGCAATCTGCAACATTATTGGTGCTACCCTTCTTGTACTTGATGTTCAAATGAAATTGTTGCATATATGTGGACCATTTCTGACGGCGATCGTTCTGCAACTTCCCTTGTGTCTGTATGAACTACAGGGGTCGGTGATCTGTGTGGATGATTATCTCCTTCCCCAAAATGTAATTCTTCCATTGTCGACAAGCCTACACAATGGAATACATTTCTTTGTCATAAGTGAGATACTTTCAAACTGTGTCGGACAATGTCTCACTGTGATATGCCACTGGATGCCCCTGTTGAGTAATAACTGCCCTAATAGCATAGTCAGAGGCATCTGTCTCGATCTCAAATGGTTGTTACAATTCTGGTAATGTGAGCACTAGGGAAAAACAGAGGCAATGTTTCAATTCTATGAACGCCTTCTGTTGAGATTCCGACCAACAGAAATTTTCTTTCGCTCCTCCCTTGGTGACTTGACTCAAGGGCCAAGTGATATGAGAGAATCCCAACACGAACCTGCAGTAGAAATTAGCAAGACCCAGTAAGCTACGAAGCTCTGTTAGGGTGGTTGGGGCTGGCCAATCCTGAATGACTTGGATCTTGGCTAGATCCACATGCACCCCCCTTTCATCAATAATGTATCCCAGATAGTGAACCTGGGTCATGCCAAAAGTGCACTTCTCGAAATTGGCACACAACTTGTGTTGCCGCAGTGTTTGGAGGACTTCTCGGATGTGGTGGAGGTGCTCTGCGCAAGTCTGGCTGAAGATAAGAATGTCATCCAAATATACCACTACAAATGAGTGGTTGAATGGATGCAAGAGGTCGTCCATCAACCTCATTAAGGTCACGGGAGCATTTGTCAATCTGAAAGGCATGACGAGCCATTCGAAAAGGCCCTCTTTGGCTTTGAAGGCAGTCTTCCACACATCATAGGGTTCAATTGGTACCTGGTGATACCCAGACTTCAAGTTGATCTTGTTGAAATATTTTTCCCCTTTGAGTTGGTCCAGAAGGTCATCAATCCGTGGGATTGGGTACCTATTCTGGACAGTGATCTTGTTTAGCACCCGATAATCAATACAGAGTCTCCAAGTCCCATCCTTCTTCTGTACCAACACGATCGGGCTCCCACAGGGCGATGAACTTGGCCGGATATGACCTTTCTGCAGTAGCTCCTGAATCTACCTCTTGATTTCACAATTCTCCATAACAGAGCGCCTATAGATCATTCCATTTGGTAGCGGTGCACCTAGGGTCAGGTCAATGGGGTGCTTGACCTGACAGTGTAGAAGCACCCCTGTGGGTGAGGTGAAGATGTCCCCGTACTCCTGCACAACCTTATCCATTTGGTGTTGTCATGCAGAGGAGCCATGTCTGGAGGTCGTGGCCACAGTCTTCTTCTTGCCTTGGGGGCGGATCATCAAGAAAAAAAATTTCATGGTTTGGGAAATGAGCTTACTACATTGTTTTGCAGTAACCAAAGAGATATTGGGATGCAGTGGTACCTCTGGTATCCTGTACAATTTATTTCCCAAAGTAACAATAATAGCGCGAGTCTGGGACTCATACATAGCATGTCACTTCCACAAGTATGGTTGGCCTAATAATACATCAGAAACATCAATATGAGCAATGTCACACAATACCTCATCCGTGAAAGGCTTGATGCTATAGGGAAGGTAGCACTGCTGGCTGACGCGGAGATCCCGTCCTTGGTGAAGCCACCCGATGGTGTATGGTTGTGGGTGTGCTGTGGTCGGCAAGCCCAACCGCTTCACAACATCTACTGAAATGAGATTCTCTTGGCTCCCATTGTTGACAATGAACCATAGCGGGGAACCCTTTAACCACATCTAGGAGTGGAAGAGATACTCTGCCTCCTCTGGATCTTCTAGTTCCTCCTTCTGGATCTTCATAGTGGCAACAGTGGCATTGGGCTCTGCATCAATAATTTGCTTCCCTTTTTCATTCACCTCGTCAGGTTCTAATTCAGAGTCAGAGCATGCATCTGATTCAGAATCCCTCATCTCGGCCACCAGCGACTGCTTGGCCCAACACTCACTTGTGTTGTGAGTGGACCTCTTATGGAACTCACACCACTTTCCCGTGTCCTTCTTTGGCTTCGCGGTGTTGTTCTTTGCTTACGTCTTTGGCAGGTTGTCTTGGGCTGCCATGCCTTGGCTTTGACCTTTGTTCTGCGATTTGGGGGCACCTTTCCCTTGCTTTTGATTCATAGATCTAAAGTCTCGCTTATTTTGTTTTAATTTCTTCTCAATCTTGGCAGCATAATGGTATGCCGTACCAAGCGAGGAGATGTCGAGGAACTCCATTTCCTCCTGAATGTATCTGTGTAGACAACCGCGATACTTTAGCACCAAATGTTTCTCTAAATATTTGATACCCAACTTTGTGTGCATGGTATGGAACAAATTCATCAGCTCATGCACATCTTGATCCCTTTATTGTCCCAGCGTGGTCCATTGTATGTACTTGTCCTCATAGCTCCCCACGGGATATTATTTTTCCTTGATGGCATCTTGGAAAGAATTCCAAGTGGGTATGGCTGAGAATAGAGAGGGTTCTGTCTCATCCATTTTCTCATAGTAGGTTTCTCACTAGTCCTTGACATGGGGAGTAGCTTTGAGGAGTGAAAAAATAATCTTCTCCTGGTTGGAAAAATCATGAATCGAGAAATATCCTTCTAATAGATTCAACCATCTATCTACAGCATCTGCATCTATTTGACCCTCAAATATGGGAATTTTAAAGTTTACTTGTACTTTAAAGGGAGTTGTGCCTCCAGAGTGGTTGTTGGATGCAGATGCGCTGCTGGTGGGCAATCGTTGAAGGATCCAGGAAAATTTATCCATCATCGTGTTCCTTTTTTTTTCGAGAGCCTCCTCGAGCAATATTTTGATAAGATCTCCTGCTCCCTCATCTTTCTTTTCATCCCCATGGCTGTCCGTCGGGGTTTGCGAGGCTGATCTTGCAAAGGTTCCACCAGATCGAGCCCTAACTCCTTATACCCCAACCTCGTTGGGGACATGAAAAGAAGGATCGAGAAAAAGCATACCGCTCTGATACCACTGATCCGGATTTATGTAGGAACGCAACATAATACATAAATAACCATAAACATAGAAATACAGCGCAAATAAGGCTTCATTTCATTAATATCAAATCACAGAAATATGCTTACAAACACGATGGAAATAAAATAGCTAGGGTGCTGGTAGCAAATCTTTGAGAAGATATGTGGCGACTACAGACCTCTGAACTGTATTACAATGAGGCTCGAGGGCCTATTTATTATGGAGAAACAATGGAGAATTATAAACGTCCAAAAACCTAACCCTAGGAGATGAAGCGCCAAAACTATGGGCCCCGTTTGGGTAAATTGGTGTGTCAAATTCCCAGGGATGTAACTTCGGCATACTATCTCCGTTTGGGGCTTCAAAACGGCTCTGGAAGTTCAGGACCTAAAAAACTGCTAAAAATAGTAATTTGTGAAAAAAAACTGGAAGAGACAATGGTGGGGCCCCAAGTGGAATAGGCGGGTGGCCATCAATATCCACCTAGATCAATTGAACCACTATTAGGCTTGAGGCCAAGCTCCTACTTACATTGGCAGCACTATTCCATTAAGGGATTTGTTGTCTCTGCAAGCTGCAGCAAGTGGTGATCTAGATCTGCAGAGATCTAGTGTATTTTGAGAGCCTCTCTCCATGGAGTGGGTCCTTTGACCTCCTGGAAGAGTGTATCATTTCTTATACTTAAAATCTACAATTATTCAGTATTTTTCTGTGTCTTTTGAGCTACAACGCTGTCCCACTGAGTAAACTACGTTATTTATGTATGAGGGTTTGCAGGGTGTCTTGCTCATAGTTTACATCAGAGATCTCTTGTGATGGCTTTGCCTTCCACTTGGTGATCCATGGATTGGCTTTCTGATCTATTTTCTGTTCAGATATAATCCATTGTAATCAAATTCTATATTCAGAAATTTACTGCATTAGTTCCCAGATCTGCAACTTGTTTCTCAGATCTACTCTTATTCATGCATGCTTTTGTCAAAATTCCAAGTGGATCTTGTAGAGAAAACTATAGAGTTTCCAGATCTGATATAGATCTAATATTTTTTCCATAGATCTGCTCTATATCTAAGTTGTAACTTCCATCTGCTGAACCTCATGAAAAATAACGTTGTTGAAGCATTTCTGCAAATATACATGTGCTCCTACTCTCTTTTCTAAAGATTTATTGTTATATTGGCTCATGCTTTCTACTGTACAATGAAAGGGCTGTATCATAATGCTTATTTTCTGTTGTATTACTGAAATATCAGTTTCCTTACTAATCTCCACTGAACATTAGCTAAAATTGTGCAATTTCTGAAGCAATGCTTGCATTTGACTACAGCCTTCCCCTTTGGGTGCTTTTTAGCTAGTCTACTTTTTGGTAGATCTGTTTAATGTGCTTAAACTAATTTTTTTCTGATGAAATTCCATATATAAGTCACATAAAGCATAAAAATGAGGAACGAAGTCCTGATATGTGTTAATTTTTCACATTTTTACTTATACAACATTTTCCTTGAGCACCTTGTTGAAATTCCTGAAAAAGGAATTATTCCAAGTTCTATAGAGAGAGTCTGCAGTTCGCCAGGTAGCCTCTGGATCTCACCCTTTCTTTGAAAGGTGACATATCCAGTAAATTCCTCTACAGTCCATCTATGAAATATAATCTTGATATTCCTGAAAAAGGGATATTAGAGTGGTATCAGAGCTCCACTCTTGGCACAGCCTGTGCTAGCATTGGAGCACTAGTCATGCTACATTTCGAAGATGAAGATCCTCTTTTTGAGAGGGAGAAGAGATATTAGAATAGAATTCATAAAAAGTATGACTATACTACTGTTGACCTTGACAAGGATCAAGACAAGGGGAAAGCCCCTGAATCTGTGAATGATAAAGATAACGAAGCAGAGGAGTTTGCAAAAACTCTCTTGGAGGCTATGCAAGATCTTTCCAAGGAGATAAAGGAGATGAGGATGGATAGAATGAGGGAATCCCTTGGGAGATTCCATCAAGGATAAATTTCTGATATGTCTCAAATTGGGACTGGTCAACCTGTGAGCTTGCCACAAGCTCCACAGGCCTCACAACGCTCTACAATGCCTACCTTCTTGGCTGTAGAGAATGAAGGACTGCAAGAGCTAACCTCCCTAGAAGGGTACTTTGTAGAATATGACTCACAAAGTTAGAGGTTCAAGGATAACTTGAGCTTCCAAGACTTTTGCCATCTCAAGGACCGAAGGAGACCATGGCAGTAGTACAGAGATGGTGGTTTCTTCCAGGGGAGACACCATACTATGGGAAAGTTCTTTTTGCCCAAGTTCGATGGGACATCCTCTTGTTATGCCAAAGCATGGGTGGAAAAGTTGGACATCTATTTCCAGTTCAACAAAGTGCCCGAAGTAGAAGCCATCAAGATTGTTGTGCTGCATTTTGAGGGAGAAGCCCACAACTGGTGGTTTCCATGGAAAATTTTAGGGGCTAATATTCGCAGGTGGGCTACTTTTCCATGGTTTTTCTAAAAAAAAGTTTCGTCGATTTCCATTTTTTCTAAAAATAATTCGCCCAAATTTTACAATATAAAATTATTTTACCTTAAAAATCGCCAACATTATATAAAGGATATATATAAAATCATTATATATTTGAATAATTTTACAAATATATCAATAAATATTTTATAGTTTTCATATTACGGATTAGTGAAATTCGCCAATTTTTTAAACTTTGAGATAATTTTTCATCCTTAAAATTTTCCCTGGTGGTTTCATGGACTATCTACATTGGGACATAGCAATGTGTCCACATGTGTTGAGTTCACTAGGAGACTAGTGGAGAGATTTGATCGGAAAGATCTGGAGGCCCCTTTTATAAGCTTGGAAAAGCTGAAGCAGACAGGAGATACAGAGGCCTATATCTCTGAATTCCTGAGATTGTCAGTAATGGTCCCTGATCTATTCGTAGCAAGGAAAGTCTACATGTTCATTGATGGCCTGGAGGAACCTTTGCATGGGTTGGTTAAGTCTACCAACGCCATCACTTTGCATGATGCCATTGAGAGAGCTAGAGATATCCAAGATGCCTTGCCAAGGGCAAAGGCAACTTTCCCAAGCAAATCCCCTCATTCCTCTAAGGGGAAGGAAGGGAAAGCTGCTCCACCCAAGGAGAGCTCACTGAAGAAGCCTCTTGACCTTTATCTCTGGAGGGAGTTGAGGAAAAAGAGATTTTGTTTCACTTTTCAAGAGCGATGGGTACCGGGACATAGATGTGTTGTTGGGAGGGCACACTATATAGAAGTCTTCTCAGAATTGGAGGAGGAGGATGGGAATGAAGGACCTAGGAGGGGTCACAACACTGGTGATGATGAGGAGGAAGATCAATCACCATCCAGAGGTGAAGAGGGAGCCTTTTCTCCAACAAGTGGGACTCTTGCTTCTTTGAGAGGAGTGGAAAATATTTGACCTTAAGAGTGCAAGGTTCAGTCATGAACCAGAGAGTGTCTATTTTGATTGACAGTGGGGCAACCCACAACTTTATTGATGCTCACCTTGTGCAGAGGAGAGGGATCCCCACGGACACTTTTGATGGGTTCTCTGTTTTGGTTCCGGGAGATAGAACTATGCAGTGCATGCAGTATGTTCCATCACTTTCTGTGACTATGGGAACCTACACCTTGGTGGACCATTTCTTTGTAGTTGACATACTAGACACCAACATCATCCTGGGTGTCCAGTGGTTGATTCCTTGGGAAAATTCACCACTGATTGGAAGGCCTTGCAGATGGAGTGGGTGGACTTGAAGAGTGGGAAACAACAAATCATTCAAGGCATGCACACCTATCCTTCACCTGATGTTTCCACCCAAACAACAAATATGGAATTGCGTAGTCGGGGCAAGGACCACACAATTCCTTCTCTCATGTTTATGAGAATGTTGCAAGGAACATTCCTACCTCATGGCAAGCCACTTGGAATTCCATTGGATTCTAATCATGTGGGGGAAGCCTCACAAGGTGTTGGAGCAATGGAGGAGAAAGCCACAACGCTGTGGGAGGATCAACCTTCCCACAAATAATTTTGGCATGTGTAATGTCAAAGAAAAAATTAGCAACAAGGCAAGCACCACCTTAGATGCATCATCAACGCTGTCCTTGTTGAGATGTGTAGATCCATATTGGAGGTCCCAACTCCTTGTGGATTACTCCAAAGATCTGCACACCGGGATGATATTAGATGGCATGAAGAAAAGAGGAGGCTATTTGGTCCATGAAGGGGTTATCAATTATCTTGGTAAAGTATTCTTGTCTCAAGCCTCCAAGCTTAAGCAAGAGATACTACAAAGAGCACACAAAGAGTTCCTTTCCAGCTATATGCAGTCAGCAAAGATCTAATCCCTAATCATGAGGAGTTTTGATTGGGAGGGTATGAAGGAAGAACTACATCAGCACTATGATTGGGAGGAACTACATCAGCACTTACAAGAGTGCAATAGTTATGAGGATATGGGGCAGCCAAAGGATCCTATGCAGGAGACATTTCAGCCATCTCTTCCTTCTCTTAAAAGAGGAGAAATGCACATGCCTAACTCCATGTGTGTGGGAGACTTGAATGGTAAAGAATCTGATCTCATGGAGCATGTTTATTTTTCTGATTTGACACATTATCTTACCATATGTATGCAGGCCATGGCTCCTACAAGGAGTGATATTACATGCAGATCTCATGGCATTGATGAGGCCAATAAAAATTCTAAATCTGGCTACTCCCTTGAGGTGCAAAGGGAGCTATCTATCACGATGGGTGCTTCCCAAAGGCACCTAACTTGGGTGTCACTTTCAACCATGTCAAAATGACCCATGCAGCAAAGATGTGGTGGGAATACCACTTGCCACACTCATATTTACTCAAGACAATTAGTGCATTACATTGGTATCTTATGTGGGATTGTGACCCACCTCCTCAAGTTTCAGTTTGCATATATGTGATTTTGCTTCCATACATAGATGATATATTGGTATTGTTTATGGGTTTGTATGGGCAAAAAGTGGGCAGTGTATATGTACCACATGGGATGGAACTTTCTCTTGTACTTCATGATACATGTTTTAGATGTGACATTGCTTCACCCATGTTTATTTCTGTTGAGTTTTACACTCCTGAAGGGATAGACTATGCACCTATCATGCTAGCATTGGAGGAGAAATTTCTGATGTATTGGTTTGATAAGCACTTGTTCCATGATGAAAACTTGATCCTTGATGGTGCCATCAATGGACAAGGAGAAGAACTACAGCTCTTACCCTATCAGTTGCTTGAGGACAAGCAACATTTTGGAGGGGAGGACTGTAATGTTCTCACTTAGCCTTAGCTAAGAGGAACATTCAATTTTGTTTTTAATTTATGCTTCATGAATAAATGAATAAAGGAGGACATGTAAAACTCCTAAAAAGTTAGAATAAATCAATACCCATGTGAAAAAAGACAAATCAGGGCTATGTAAATAATCACTTGCAGGTGTGAAATAGGTTTGAGCTGAAGACTGGGTCAACCATGACCAAATCAACAGCATTGTCTAGGCTCATTGCATCTCCCAAAGGGATAGCGCAGTTCTACAAGGGAGCCTCTAATGTGAAAAGGGCTAACTCATCAAGATGGTTTAGGGTTTGCAAGATCTTTCTCATCTTATAAAAGGAGAAGGAGGGCAACAAGAGAAGGTGGTTGATAGATCATATTTCTGAGTATTTGTCTGCTTAGACAAATACCTTTCTCTGTTGTTAAGTGGAGGATTGTATCTGGAATTCCTATGCAGGAGTTTCACCTCTTCCTTTGATGATTTAAGGAGGAAATTTTTCCGAATTGAACCACTATCAGGCTTGAGGCCAAGCTCCTACTTACATTGGCAGCGCTGTTCCATTAAGGGATTTGTTGTCTCTGCAAGCTGCAGCAAGTGGTGATCTAGATCTGCAGAGATCTAGTGTATTTTGAGAGCCTCTCTCCATGGATTGCGTCCTTTGACTTCCTGGAAGAGTGTATTATTTCTTGTACTTCAGATCTACAATTATTCAGTATTTTTTTGTGTCTTTTGAGCTACAACGTTGTTCCACTGAGTAAACTGCGTTATTTATGTATGAGGGTTTGCAGGGTGTCTTGCTCATAGTTTAGATCAGAGATCTCTTGTGCTGGCTTTGCCTTCCACTTGGTGATCCATTGGCTTACTTATCTATGTTCTATTCATATCTAATCCATTGTAATCAAATGTTATATTTAGAAATTTACTGCAGCAGTTTCTAGATCTGCAAATTTTTTCTCAGATCTACTGTTATTCATGCATGCTTTTGTCAAAATTCCAAGTGGATCTTGTAGAGAAAACTATAGATTTTATAGATCTAATACAGATATGATATTTTGTCCATAGATCTGCTCTAGATCTAAATTTTAACTTCTAGCTGCTGAACCTCTTGAAAAATAACGCTGTTGAAGCATTTCTGCAAATATACATGTGCTCCTACTCTCTTTTCTGAAGATTTATTGCTGTATTGGCTCATGCTTTCTACTGTAAAATGAAAGGGTTTTATCATAATGCTTTTTTTCTGCTGTATTACTGAAATATCAGTTTCCTTACTGATCTCCACTGAACATTAGCTAAAACTACGCAATTCCTGAAGCAGTGCTTGCATTTGACTGCAGCCTTCCCCTTTAGGTACTTTTTAGCTAGTCTACTTTTTGGGAGATCAATTTAATGTGCTTAAAATGATTCTTTTCTGATGAAATTCCATATATAAGTCACATACAGCATAAAAAAGAGGAACCAAGTCTTGATCTGCATTAATTTTTTACAGTTTTACTTATACAACGTTTTCCTTGAGCACCTTGTTGAAATTCCTAAAAAAGGAATTATTCCAAGTTCTATAGACAGAGTCTTCAGTTGGCCAGGTAGCCTCTAGATCTCACCCTTTCTTTGAAAGGTGACATATCCAGTAAATTCCTTTGCAGTCCATCTCTGAAATAGAATCTTGATATTCCTGAAAAACGGATATTACAGTCCGAAAACACAAGAAAGTTAGAATTTTTATCGTTTTAGGGTTTTATAGGTTAAAGAAAAAAACAACACCAAGAAAAGAAAAAACAAGAGGCTGAAGAGAAATCCTAGGGTTTGAAGCAGCTGGATATGCAAGGATCAGAAAAACGATAGCGGTCGTAATTGTAAACCCGTGTGGAGTCGCCAGTTGTTAGTATGAATCTTAATTTCAAGTGTGCGCAAAAATACCACTTTAGCTGCACATAAAAAACATCCCTAATAGCAAAATATGGTTTCCAATATCTTCAAATCTGTAGTTAGTTGATCAAGATAAATGTTTCAAAAATCTAGATCTATGGATCAAAAGACATTAAGCAATATATAAAACAAGATTTACTCCATGCATCCAATAGACAAGACAAGAATGTGTTGAATGAATTTTGTATTAATGGCACCTAGGAGGAAAACACAGAAGGATGTTACCAGTTCTCCTCAATGGGATGGGTTCTTGTAAGTCCTCAACACTTCAGATCTAAAATTCCTCTCTCTTGATGGTGTAGAAAACCCAAACAAAAATGGTAGCAAAAATATGACTATGATGGTGGATCAAAGTCAGACCAAAAGTATAGACCCAAAGTGACCTTTAGGCAATAAAAGGTGGTAAACGAATGGGAAAACCCTTCTATTTATAACAAAACATTGAGTTAGTCTAGATATTGATGCATAATTAAAATATTATTAACCAAATCAAGATCCAACTTTTATGGAATATTTTATTATATTTGTTGGAGGGAAAAGGAATTTGACTTGGGTCAAAACCCTTTATTTGTAAATAATAAATAAATAAATTATTTATTTATCATTTTAAGGATGTGGTTGAGTAATAATCAAACAAATAATGATTTATTTAATTATTTAAGGATGATTTAGTCATATTCAACAAAGAATATTATTTAAATAAGGTTTAAATAATTATTCTTAGGAAATAATAAGATAAATAATGATTCATCTAATTAATTTCCATGTTTTGGGTTAAATATAACCATGAATGTTAATTAAATTGTTGTTTAACTAATTATTCCTTGAGGAAAATCAAACAAATGTAGATTTATTTAATATTTCCTCATGGGGTTTCCTGTTTAGACCATAAACAACTTAATAAAGGTGGTTTACTAAGTTATTTTTCATAGTGAATGCAATTTTACTTAGGGTAAAATTGGTCTTACATGGTGTACCTGGGTCCATCTAATAACAATAGGTTAGATGACCAAAAAATGGTGTAACAAAAATTTCAGATCTTGCTTCTCAACATTTTCGGAAATATAATATGTGGAATTTAGATTTTTTGCAGGTTCCCGAATTTCATCTCAAATAGGCGACCTTGGTAAAATCATCATAACTCTCTCTCTAAGCATCGGATTGAAATTATGTAAAAAATGGCTAAAAGTACACAGACTTTAGTTTAATGTGTATCAATTTTAGAGTCCAAGGAGGAAAGAATGACACTTAGTACATCGTACAAGTTCGCTCTACTGAAACGGTCCATAATTAGATCATTGTAGGAGGTTAGGCATAACTTTGCCTTGAAAAATCCAAATCAATTCATGCTTATCGAAATTGAAAGAAGATTCATAGGACTACTAAAGGACTGAAGATAAAATCTCAGGGATCCAAAATTCTAGAGATACATTTGTTTCAATATTAAGCTCCTCAAAAGCTAGAAAAGGGTGTGTATTGTTTTTCAAATTGCATAAGTCTTGTTTGAAAAATCAGTTTGAAGTGATTCCAACTGCATATTGAAGCATATATATATCATTATTGGGTTCCAAAATGGCCCCTAAAAATAATTCAACACCCATTAAGCCTTGAGAAGGCTCTACTATGACTCATGAAGAGGAAAAAGTGAAACATGATATATCAAAATTACAAGACCAAGTGCACCAAATTTTTCTCTCGCAAAGAGAAAAAAAAAATGAAATGGAAGTTTTGAAGAAATTCGTGGAAGCTAAGATCGATGTTTTGAAGAAAGGCGTGAAAGCTAATATGGATGGTTTGAATAAAGGCGTGGAAGCTAATATGGATGGTTTGAATAAAGGAGTGGAAGCTAAGATAGATGAAAAAATGAAAGACAACATGGAAGACGTGAACAATGATGTAAAAGAAAACATGGAAGATTTGAAGGAAGGTTTGACAAATTTGATACAAGAAATGATTCCTAATGGCGAAAAGGTAGTATAGGAAACTCAAGATGAGAAAAAAATAAATGTTAATAATGATTTCATAAACTCTAATGTTGGATTGAAGACCCACCAAATTCCAAAGATCGATATGAGGAAGTTTGATGGAAAGGATCCCATAACATGGATACTACAGATGGAGCAATATTTTGATCTCCATAATGTTAAAAACACACAAAAGGTACACATTGAAACTTTACATTTAGAAAAAATACATTTTTATGGTATCAATGGCTTTTCTCTCGTAAAAAAATTATCACTTAGTCAATTTTTATGGAGGAAATGATAACACATTATGAGGATATAAAAAAGCAACACATTCTTTAGCCAATTGATAAATCTCAAACAAAAGGTTCAATGGTGGAGCACATTGAGGACTTCCAAAAATTGAATATAGGGGTAACTGATATTCCAAAGGAATGCATGATTGATAACTTCATAAGGAATTTAAAGGGTATCATCCAACATGAGGTTCGCCTTTGGGAATTTGATTCATTGGAAAAGGCATTCAGGTTGGCAAGAAAAATTGAAAGTAAATTTATGGCGACAAGGAAGCCTACCACTCACATCTATAAATATGGAAATGTTGTTACTCATAGACTTCCACAACCTACAAGGTTTAAACCACAACAATTGGAAGAAAAAAGAGAAAAGGGGATTTTCTACAGTTGTGATAGCAAATACACTAAAGGTCATAAGTGTGCTGAGAAGAAATTATTTTACATAGATTTTGAAGAGGAGGAAGAAAATGAACAATAAACTTCAAAGAAGAGGATATACACCAGGAACCAATGCTAGAGAAAGAAGAAATGAGTTTGACCATATCCTATAATGCATTGGTAGGAATTATTACTCCTCAAACTCCCAAGATAGAAGGACATATCAAGAAGAAAAATGTAATAGTGTTGATTGATTTAGATAGTACACATAATTTTATCCATTGTAAGGTAGCCAAGAAATTGAAATACTTCCTATACCCAAAACTAGAGTGTCAAGTGATGGTTGTAAATGGAGGGACTATAAATTTCTCTGGAAAATGCCATAATATTAAGTTAACCATGGGGGACTATGTACTGAATAGTCCAGTGCTTTTCATTCCAATGGGAGGTGTTGATGTTGTACTAGGAGTACAATGGTTACAATCTTTGGGGATGGTAGCTTTTAATTTTCAAGAATTTTTCTTGAATTTTTTTTTTTTTTTTCAGAAGGAAAGGAAGTTGAATTACGGGGTATCACAGGGAAGCCATGAAATATAATAAGCTCTAATTCCATGACAAAACTTTTGAATAAAGAACAACGAGGCGTAATTTCACAATTATTCTTACTAGAAGTTCCAACATCAAAATCATATATTTCTCTAGATCTCCAAAAAGTCTTGGACAATCATTCCAAAGTGTTTGAAACTCCCCAAGGAATCCCACCTATTCATGATCATGATCATGCTACTCATTTGATTCTGGGATTTTTTCCTCCAAACATCAGGCCTTACAGATATCCTTATGTACGAAAGAGTGAATTGAATGTATGATTACAGAAATGTTAGAGGCTAGTATAATTCAATCTAGTCAAAGTTATTTCTCTGCTCCAATAGTATTGGTGCACAAAAAGGATGGATCATGGCGCATGTGTCTGGTTTATCGGGAGCTAAATAAGCTCACTATTAAATATAAAATTTTCATTCCTGTGATTGATGAATTATTGGATGAATTACACGAAGAAAATTATTTACCAAGTTGGATCTTTGTCCAGGATATTATCAAATTAAAATGAAGACTGAAGATATTTTGAAAATATCATTTCAAACTCATGAGGCTCACTATGAATTTTTGGTCATGCCTTTTGGCCTTACCAATGCACCTTCTACATTTCAAGGGTTGATGAATTCCATTTTTAAACCCTTAGAAATTTTTTGTTAATATTTTTTGATGATATACTAATCTACAATAGGTCTTGGAAGGATCATGTTCAACATGTTGACATGGTGCTCAAACTACTGGAGGAGAAACAATTATATGCAAAAACCTCCAAATGTTTCTTTGGAGTACAAGAGGTGGAATATTTGGGTCATATTTTATCTCAGGAGGGTGTTAAGGTAAACCCTAACAAAATTAAATCCATTAAGGAATGGAAAGTCCCAACAACCATAAAGCAGTTGCGAGTATTTCTCTGGTTAAAAGGGTATTATCACAAGTTTCTTAGGAATTATGGGAGAATAGAATCACCTCTAACAACATTATTGAAGAAAGATGCATTTTCATGGACTCGTGAAGCAACTAAGGCATTTTAACATCTTAAAGAGGCAATGTGTGTAGCACCGGTCTTAGCTACGCCAAACTTCACAAAAACCTTTATTGTGGTATGTGATGCCTCGAGAAATAGAATTGGTGTTTTTTTAATGCAAGAAAGAAGACCCATTGCTTTTGAAATTCGTCCAATCAAAGGAAAGTATTCAATGAAATCTATTTATGAGAAGGAAATTTTGGGAATACTGCATGCACTAAAGAAATGGCGACCTTACCTAATGGGAAGACACTTCAAGGTAAGAAATGATCATGATAGTCTTAAATAATTTTTGGAAAAAATACTATCTTCAGAAGAGTAGCAAAAATTGGTCACAATGATGTTAGGTTATGACTTTGAAATCATCTACAAAAAAGGGAAGCTAATTTTTTTTGCATATGCACTCTCAATAAAGAATGAGGAGGTGGAAGCATTTCTTTGTGCCATTTCTATTATCCAACCAATTTGGATAACCGAAGAAAGGGAGGAATGGAAGAATGACGAAGAGGTGTGGACACTCATTCAAAATTTGCAGAAATATCCCAGTACATGTGATACATTTAGTTGGAAAAATGATTCCTTATGGTGCAAATATTGCTTATATCTTTGTAAGAATTCCCAACTAAAACAAAACATTCTTTTGGAATTGCACACCTCTCCCGTAGGAGGACACTCAAGATTTTTAAAAAATTACCACATGGTGAAGAAAGAACCTTTTTTGGGATGGCCTTAAAGCTGATATTCAAAAATTTGTGGTGGAATTTTTGGTTTGTTAGCAAAATAAAGTTGAGACAATTAAGCTGTCGGGTCTTCTATAACCTTTATCCATTCCAAGTCAACGCTGGGAGGATATTTCAATGTATTTTATCACAGGTTTACCTAAGTCCGAAGGGAGTATTACTCAGTAGTTAGAGGAGAGCTACACAAGTGACAACATTTTTTGTATATTATCCACATTTAAAGAAAGTAGAAATAGACACTCAGATTATGGAAAGACTGAAACCATCACACATGCTAATTTGTCACCGTCCTGGCTCATTCTCCGCCCCACATGAGGACCCATACTGACTCTGTGAATGATCGTCATGCACTGCAAAACATCATTCATTGCATCCCTCTCTATATGAGTCAATTCCCTCGAGACACTTCCTAAAAAATCCATGAAAGCTCAGCCTCTTATTGGGCTGGGAGATGTTTCATCGCTGCCACCTGTAGTCCCTGGGAAGAGGCTGCCACTTGAGCTCGCTGATGCAATCTCTAACCAGATTTTAGGGATCAAGTAAATATGGATGGCTAGTTGAGTCAACAACTGCAACCATTGCCTCTGACTGAGGCTGAGGTTCAAGTTTGATGGAGTTCTATGGAAGGGAAGTAGTTTTTCCACCTTCTATAGAACCTTCCTTGTTGATAGGGCCAATCCCATAATAATAGGGATCCCAACTCCCTCCTTCCCCATCTATAAAAGCTTGCTCAGATCCATGGCAAGCTAGTCTTGAAGTGCTGAAGCTTTGCATCTCCCTAGTCCCAAGTGCCTTTGTGCCGTAAAGAATCCCTTCTTTCCCTTAAGGCCCATTGCCAAGAATCAATGCTACGAGACTGGAGAGGCCTTCCTTCTTTGAAGTAGCTTCATGAGACGGGACAACCGGTCCTGCCTCGAAGGAAATGCGAGGTTTCTAACTCGGTTGTAACTTCCACTTACCAGCTAACGTTAGACACTCTCATGAGCTTGATGGTTCCACTCCCTTTGCAATCATGTTAATGCGAGTAATATCTTTTCTGACCGATATTTAGTTACGTATGCTGGTTCCTATGCATGTATCTGTTCGTCTCTTCTGTGTGCAGGTGTTCGTCCACGGAGATCGTGGAAGGATTGTGATCTGCCAGGGCTGAAGGACGGGAGCATCTTCTTCTTCAGATCTAGCGTTGGAATCCAGGTAGGCTCCTATCCCAAGTCTTTCATTCTGGAACAGAGCTGCTATTACAGCATCGTTGGTTAACAGAAAACCGGGCGCAGAGATCGCCTCGTCCAGAGGGGATTTACCTCTTCATAACAATGGTTACCCACCTGGGAGCATCCGTTTCTGGTCCTGTTGTGATTAGCTCCGCTTTGGATTGTTTCTCCTGCCATTTGAACCTTCTGGGGTTTGATTCTTTCATTAGTTTTAGCTTGTTTGCTTTAGTTTGTGTTGGCCTTTTTCGGGATGGTTTGTTTTTGTTCTTCATTGAAGAACTCAAATTGTTAGTTTTTACTCACAGCTGCTCACTGGCGTTGCATTTTTTCTGTTTCATGTCACCTCATTTCTTCCCTGCGCTGGCGTTTCATATATTAATAATGCCATAACCAGGACTTCTTTTATTTCTTCAATTTTGTTTTCCAGCTCAATCATTTTCTTCTGATTCTCCTGATTAAGCTATATTGAGCTTTGTTTGACTGGAATTGACCGCTATCCTTTGGTTGTTTGCCTCTATCTATCGGTTTCACGATTTGAGCCCTAGGGCATCTAGTGGCATAGTGAATCGAGCCCTCCTTGGGAGTTTTGGTGTCTTGATTGTCCCGTCGACTTGTTGATTGATTCTCCACGCCCTCTTAGCAGTATTTGATTGTTTTGTTGCGTCTTTTGAGTGATTGTTCATTCTTTCATTCAGAATTCGTTTGCCCTTGCTTTGGACCCAGATCACACGGTCCATTGGGTGTTTTCGAGTCTTTCTTCGATTTGAGAGACTTTGGGTCGATTTAGAGATTTGGTTGCTTGCTTTGTTGAGTGAATGTTGTTTGCTTTGCTCTCTTAGTTATCATTTCTCCAATTGTTCCTTTTGTTTTCAGTGCACATTAGCCATTAAACATTGAAAATCAAAAAAACATATAGTCTCTTTTGTTTTTAATTAGTGCAAATTGTCATCTTTTCCGTATTACTAGTGATTAGTGTTTGAATGAAAAGTGTGCAATTGCATTAGTTGCATTAGAGACATTCTTTTTTGTATTCCGTTCATTTCGTTTGTATAAAATCTCTCAACTCTCATTTAACTAGTTTTCATCGAACGAAATGTTGCATCGTGGCATATAGCTTGCATTTAGGAGACACTACATACGATAAGGCCTGGAAATTGAAACTTAATTGAAGATCAACTATAAAATTTATTCAATTAACCTAAGGCAACATTGGAACTTAACGCAACATATTTAGAAGGTCTAGGCTAGAGACGTGTTCCGGCGTCGTTAAACCTAGCAGCTGTCGTTCGCCTGTTGGCTTTAGACAGCGCTAGTACGGACTTGCGCTCCCCGTACCGTCGCGTATATAAAGGGAGACCCCTCTAGGTTTTCAATCCTTTATCCACCGGAAGCCGAGTCCGCCGCCCTATACCCGTGATACACCGAACACAGCATTCGGGGAGACTACCTGCACGTACGGAAAGTCCTTGGTCGATTTCTGTTTCATTTTTGAAACCAAGGTGGTATTATGGGGTAAATGAGATATTTGGCACCCTTGTGCTCTTAGTTTTTCTCGAGTGGTTTATTTCCCTCTTTTTCTGACTTCTCAAAGTTGAAAAAAGACCGTTTAAGTTGTCCTTTCACGTCATACTAACCAAAGAGATAGAGTCAGGTTTTACTTAAAGCTCTCGACTCTTAAAATATGAAACGGTAGAATTTCTTACTTTCCAATGTGGTAAAATTAATCGCCCACGATTACACTCCTGTTTAGACATTGCTTGTTGACCGTTTGATCGTGTGTCTTAACTCGTTTTCAGCCCGTGTGTGGTTTTGAGTTTGATGGCAACTTTTTCAGAGTTCACCAACCAAGGAATCCCCTCAGAAGGGAATCCTGGTCATTTTCCTCCTTTTGGAAATGTTGGTGCTCCTTACATGGCGACGCTGTCCCTTCCTGGGTTAACGGTTGGGTTGCCTGTTTGGTTGTTCTCAACCTCTGTTGTCCCGAATGTCTCCACTACTGTTCAATCAGTTCCTCCGACGGAACAACATCATGTTGATTCCAAGGTGGACCTCTCCCCTTCTTCGCCTGTTTCTGCGTCCTCATCTTCTACTTTGCCTGGTGAAAGTCTGGATTCGAGTAACCAGGTGGCTAAAAAGAAGAAGAAGAAGACAAAGAAGAAGAAGTCTGATAAGCGAGAGGCTAAATGTACAGCTACTGTCCATGAGGAATCTCCTCTTGATAAACCTTCCAACCCTCCACGGAAAGTCAAGTTCCCTTTCCTGTTGTGCACGGGAGATCATCTTCTTCGAGACTGCCCTAGTATCCCCAAGGTGCTCGAAGTATGGTCCAACGACCGCCCACCGTTGCCTTTGGCTTACGGGAGTCAAGTTGGGGGCACGTCTTCAGCTGCTGTTGATAAGAACTCTAAGAAGCAGGGTAAGATCACCAATCCCTGTAAGTTGTGTGAAGGGCACCATGCCATTCACCTCTGTCCTTATATGGATGAAGCCAAACGAGTTTTGGACAACCCGACCGGTTCTACACCACACCTTCCACCTGGTTATAATCGGCTTTCTTCGAGTCCTCCGCCAGCTGATCCCATGATTGGTCAAGAGTCATCCTTGGTCGATCCCACTCCCCCAGAAATTCAAATTCACGAATCCGGCCCTGACCAACCATTGGTCGTAGGATCGGTTGAACTGGCCCCGTCCGCGGTGCACCAGGTCTTTTCTGTCGAGAGTGGATCTCACACCCCTCCTGTCCTTCTGGTCTCTTCAGATTCTTCAGACTTGGAGAAAGATTCTCCTGTCCCTGTGCTTCAAGAAGCCGCTCCTCCGCCTCCCATGATGGAGGCTCCAGAGGATATTTCTCCCGCCTTCGAGATGGAGGTCATGGAGGAGGCTTCTGCTTCCGTAACATCAGGGGAAGACCTTCGCATTTCGATGGTAGCCCCTCCGAGTAGTTTGGTCGCTTCCTTTGATTGGAATCGATTTGCAGGATTTCGCCTTCCGTCTTATGTGCCTTTCGAGATCACAGTACAGGCTCTTGGTCTGGTTGTACCCAACACCATTATAGACGAAGGTGCGTCTGTTAGTATTCTGTCTTCAACTACCTGGCAAGCTTTCGGTTCACCACCGCTTGCGCCTGTTACGCAGAATCTGTTGTCATTCAATAGAAGGACCAGTCAACCGTTGGGGATCCTTCCAAGGTTACCACTTACTTTGGGAGGGAAAACCGTCCATATGGATGTGATGGTCGTTCCAGGCCCCTTGGATTTTCATCTGCTCCTGGGGCGCGATTACACCTATGCCATGGGAGCGCCTGTCTCCTCCCTTTTTCGTGTGGCCTGTTTTCCACATGAAGGACGGATTGTGACCATTGATCAGCTGTCGTTCTTTGGTCCCAATGTAGCATCTGGTCCGCCATCACCCCCTCCTGGTTTCTATCCACCCGTTGTATCTGCTCCGCCGCAGGTCAACTATGTGGCTACTTACCCCCGTGCCTGTGCTCAGTGATGATGCCGTCGTGCATCGAGTGCTGGGGGCATTGGGTCCTGACTTCCAGGATGATTTCCTCCCATCTGGTGTGGAACTCTTGGAAGCAATGACTTCTTGTTCATTATGATGAAGTCGGTCGGAGCACAGTTCCTTGTCTTGTGTCAAGCTCCTTAAAAAATGAAACAAGGTTGTCGGAGCAGAGTTCCTTGTCTTGTGTCAAGCTCCTTAAAAAATGAAACAAGGTCGTCGGAGCATAGTTCCTTGTCTTGTGTCAAGCTCCTTAAAAAATGAAACAAGGGTGTCCGAGGATAGTTCTTTTAATGTGTCAACCTCGTTAAAATAATGAAACACGTTCCTGTTCAATTCGAGTCTTTGTTTAGATCTCGTAAAATCCCAGTCGAGTCTTTCTCTTGATCTCGTCACTTGAACCTTCACTCCATCTGCCTTTCATATGGACTGAAGCTTGGGGGGCATGTACCTCGAATTGAGTCACCATGCTGGGGGCATGCTTACTTTTTCAAGCATAGTTTGTTTCCGTTTCAAGCTTGTGTAAAAATAAAACCGGTTTCAAGCATAGTTTATCTTTGTTTCAAGCTTGTGTAAAAATGAAACCAACTTCAAGCAGAGTTTCCTGATTTCAAGCTTGTATAAAAATGAAACCATGCCCATTTTACCTCTTGTGATTGCCATTTCATCAGCCTGTTTTGTCAGAGGAGCTTTGGTTTTCTCACTCCATCGTCATTATCTGCTTGGCCGATCATATGCCTTCACTTGGTTGTTTTACCTTTTCCTGAGGAACCGCTGCGATGAGTGGTCTTGTTATCCAGCCTCTTAACCTTTATTTGTTTAGAGCAGTTCCATCATTACCGGAACCAGTTGCTACCATTTATACCACTCGTTCCTCCAGGAGGAGTCATCTTTTAGCTCTTTTCTGACTCTCTAAATATGAAAAGATCGCCGAGGCCCTTGTCGTTTCGATCTCGTTAAAATGGACACGAATCGACATTCACCCGGTATAAGTTTAACCCTTTTTCGGGCCGGGATGGATTGATTACGAAAAAGGAATACCCTAGCCTATCGCGACTAGGAGGTTTTCCCGGATATTGTTTTCTACCTTTTCGGATCTGGGGAACTATTTACGAAAAGGGACTTGTGGAGTTTTCTTTTCCACTGTCTTTTCAAACTCTCTAAACATGAAAAGACGCCGAGTTCTTCCTTTGTCAGACTCGTTAAACCCTGATGACATCGGATCCAGTCGAAATGACGTTATTCGAGTCGCTCCTTCCTAGGGCTCGTTAAATGTACTAGGATGGATTCACCCGAAGGGTGGACTTATATGACAAGCATATGGTATCCTCTTCAAGCTTGTGTAAAAATAAAGAGGTACTCACCAAGATGGTGGGGAAAAATGGAACCATCGTCGTTGTCGTCGGCAGTATGTCGCTCTTGAACATGGCACTTGTCTGCATTCGTGTCGGGTTGGGGACATCTCATCTCGCTGCTTCACTTTGCCTCCGTGGGTTTGGGTAATCTCTTTTGACCTCTCATCCGTTCGCTGCCTTGTCGCCATGACCTTTGATCCGTTGATGTCAAATACTGCCAAGTCCATTGTCGTGCCGTTCATGTGTTCAAGAGAAGTTGGCCTCTGCAAATATCAACCTTCCTCTGTTTCTCATATGGTTCTGATTCACAACAAACATTATGTTCCTCTGTCTCGTGTCGATGATGTGGGAATCATTATGGCCCACCTTCGATCAAGGTCACTTCCTGTCGACTTCAACTCATTATCCAGGAAGTTGGTCTAGAGACTCCTGATGGTACCTTGGAGCCTGCATGCCTTAATGGCAGGTTCGTCGCATTCGACAAGAGGTTTTCATTATTGGCCTCCGATCGGATGATTCTGCGGGTGTTCGACGTCAGCTCATTTATTCACACGCCGTAGATTGTACCTGTAGTACCTTGAGGACCATCGTCATTATTGGTGGTTTTTCTCGCGTCTGTTAACGGCTTTCATCATTGGCTGGTAATCAGACGATGTTCTTGCATGTTCGACATCAGCTCACACATTCGCATGCTAGAACTTGTACTTTTTTGGGTCGAGATGGAGCGCAAGACCCTGGATTGTGTCTGTTGTAATCCAGGCTGCGATTGTGGATTATTATCATTATGTACATGACTCACTGATTGGATGGCTGCGACCATACCCGAGTCTATTTGTTTGATCTTAGTTGGATGGCTGCGCCCATACCCTGGATCCGGATTATCGTATACTTTGTTTCGGATGGCTGCGTCCATACCATATATACATCATGTACTTGAGATTTCAGTTGTATCTTTCTGTGCAGGTTTTCCGACGGCGGGCCTTCAGTTGGACATGTTCTCGTAAAGCATTTCACCCCTCTCTCTCTCTCGGGCCTCATACTTTAGGGGGCATCTGTTGCGCACCTGTCACCGTCCCTACCATTCCCCGTCCCCGCAGACAATGGAGGACCCATAATGTGACCGTGAACATCGTCATGCACCGAAACATCATCAAGATCCCTTCCGGAGTATGAGCTTCGCTCTTTGAGATTCTCAAAATCCATGAAAACAAATTTTTTTGCATCGGGCGCGGTAGACGCCCATCGTCGCGCCACCAAAGGAAATCCTCAGAAAGAGGTTCCGCCACTGGGCGCTTCTCATTACAGATGTTAATCACAACCACCCATTTTAGGGACTGTTTTTTAAATATGGATGGCGGAAGTTGAGTTCAAACAAAATCACAACCATTGCCTATCTTGAGTTGGGAGGTTTGGCTGCGGGAGTTCTATGGAAGGGAAGTAGTTTTGCCACCTTCTATGGAACCTTCCTTGTTGATAGGGCCAATCCCATAACAATAGGGATCCCAACTCCCTCCTTCCCCATCTATAAAAGCTTGCTCAGATCCATGGCAAGCTAGTCTTGAAGTGCTGAAGCTTTGCATCTCCATATTCCCAAGTGCCTTTGTGCTGTAAAGAATCCCTTCTTTCCCTTAAGGCCCATTCAAGCGAGGAGACCATTGTTACGAGACTCTGGAGAGGTTTCCCTTTCCTTGGCGAGCTTTGCGAGACGTGGACGACCGGAGACCCGTTCGAAGGAAGCTGCGACGTCAGAACTTGGTTTTAACTTCTATTCGTTTATCATTTTAATAGATGACTATGATTATGGTTCCACTCCTTTTTCCATCATGTTAATGCGAGTAATATCTTTTCTGACCGATGTTTAGTTACGTATGCTGGTTCCTATGCATGTATATGTTCGTTTCTTCTGTGTGCAGGTGTTCATCCACGGAGATCGTGGAAGGATTGTGATCTGCCAGGGCTGAAGGACGGGGACACTTCTTCTTCAGATCATAGCGTTGGAATCCAGGTAGGCTTCTATCCCAAGTCTTTCATTCGTAATTAGGAGCTTGCGTCATAGCATTGTTTGTTTGTTGCTAGACCCCTGCTGGGCTAGTAGGGATCGCCTCTGTCCGCAGAGGGGATTTACCTCCTCAACACCTACATGGAAACCCAAATATTATTGTAAGCAACAGAGATCCCATTTTCACTGGAAATTTTTGGATGGAATTATTTTATTGTTTGGGTACTCAACTATCCCATACCTCATCTTATCATCCTTAATCCAATGGGAAAACTGAGATAGTGAAAAAATGTTTGGAAATATCTTCCTTATTTTTTATTTGGTAAAAAAACACAATGGGTCAATTGGTTACCTTTGGCTAAATGGTGGTATAACACTTCCTTCCATACAGCAGCAAAAATGACCCCATTTATGGCACTTTATGGATATCATTCACCTTCCATCACATCATTTTTAAGAGAAAATTCTAAGATTCAAGCAGTGTAAGATCACATCGAGAATAAACAACAAGTTCTTCAACTCTTAAAGGATAACCTAAATTTGGCTCAAATTTAATGAATCAACAGGCACATAACCATCGTAGCGAGAAACATTTTGATGTAGGAAATTGGTATTTTTACGGCTACAACCATACAAACAAATGTCCCTCAAGAAATCTGAGAAGGATAATAAATTATCGCCAAAGTACTATGTTCCTTACAAGGTGTTGCAAAATATTATTACTATGGCATACAAATTAGAGCTTCCTGCTTCTTCTCGAGTGCACCTAGTTTTCCATGTTTCATGCTTAAATAACATTATAGGTGACAAACTTCCTATTCAAAAAATATTTCCAGAACTTGATGAGGAAGGAAAAAACATATTGGAACCTGAACCAGTTACAGGAACAAGAACTCAACAGCTACGAAATTGATCAATTTTAGAGTATCTCATCAAGTGGAAGAACTTACCCACTGAAGATTCCACATGGGAGGATGAGAATTTTATACAGAAACATCCAGAGCTACTCAAGCGTTGGGGATAACACTTTTTTGAAGGATAGGGGCATGTTAGGTCCCTATATTACTAGTGTAGTCCCTTATTGTTGTTAGTGTAGACCCCTTATTGTTATTGTTATACCCTTGTAGTCCCCATATTATTATTATTGTGCCCCATATAACCCCACTATTGTTATTGTGTGCCCTTACATTATTATTTTTAGGTCGGCTAGGATTATATTGTGACCCCATGCACTCTTATATATAGAAAGGAGGTTTTGTCATTTACATCATCCAAGAATTGTTCATTTATGTAATTTAAAGGAGGTTTCCCTTTCAAGGTGGTTGATTTCTAAGGTGTTGATCTCTCTTTTCTTCTATTCTTGGAGTTGTTTTCATAACACCTTGAGACTGTAACCCATGCCACAATAATTCACTCATGACATAGAATACCAAATAAAATCCCTTTATCCATGAAAATACGTGTTTCTCTACATTGGTAGGAAACTTGGGAGCATATCTAAATTGAAAAAGAACCACTGTGGAAAATCTGAGTCATTCTTCTTCAATTAATAACCACAAAAGCTTAAAAACCATCATCATCTCTAAATTTTTAGTGATGGAAATATTCTATGAATGCATTGTTAAAAAATAGAAGAACATCTGCTCCAGTATGGATAAAATACTACTAAATTTGTTGTTCACCCATCTAATAGGTTGGGTAACATCTATATTTTTGAAATTTACTTCAAATAAATATATATATAAAATGCTTGAAACTATCGTTTTTGGTACTGCTTGACTAGTAGGTTTCTAGAAACAAATAATGAGGGGAACATAAATAATATGTTGCAAAGATTTAGTAGAAATTCCAAAACTATGGCCTCCTTACATATCCCTTGTTTTTGTAATAAAGGGAAAATTGCAAGAAAGATTGTAGTATATTGTCTAGAAGTTGTTCAACAGGTTTTGTCAATGCATAATATATAATTTCTCAACGTTTTTTTAAATATGCCTTCAAGTTAAATTCAATAGACAAAATTATAAGTTAGAACCACAAATATGTGGCACATAGTTGTTTATGTTTTTCTTATGCTTTATTGTTTCTATGTGAGTGTGTGGGGGCTCGAGAGGATGTGGAGTAATCTCGAATTCTTTATTTTCAGCTTAGTTTTATTTATCTAATCAACTCATCATATTAATAGATCTATTTAGGAGGTAGGTGCATGCTAGTAGGTGCAAATATGTGATATAAAACAGGAATTGGGATTACTTGAAAAAACAAGGTCAATATTCCCTAAGCCCTAAAAGTTTCCAATAAAATATCTAGCTCAGTATTCTATGACCCCTCTAAACCAATCTCGTATCAGCTTGGATAAGCTATCAAGTCTACCTAGGAAAATATATGACCTTAGTGTGTTAATCATGTTGGAGGTCTTGGTTAAGGAGATACTATTTCCATGTATCCACATGCAAGAACATTAATTGGAAAGTTTAATGGAGTGACCGCTCCACCTTATGTGATGGAATGATGAGATTCATATCTACCTCAAAAGAGTTGTAAAAGGAGTATTTATCTTTGAATATAAAGGGAAAGGAATTTTCAACTTGGAATTTTAACTACATGAGTATATTAAATGAGTACAATGGGGGTGCCATGGTTCTTCAACAATAATGGTCTTTTCATGCAGCACGGATTTCCCCTGTATACCTCTAATGAGGTAGGTTCTTAAAAAATTTATTGTCTGATCAGATTTCCTTATTTTCTTGATGATTTTATGGTTCAAGAACTATTGGCAAAGATACATGGGTTGGATGTGGGAAATTTGTTAAGTTACTTGATTATATATTTCATATAGTTAAATAAAAAACAATGGTGTACCATCAATTGGTTGGTTATTTCCTCAAATATTGGATTAAGTGTAGGTGACCCACAACATGACAAAACCCATATCTAAATGGTACTCTCTAATGGTTAAGTTTTTGAGTATGGGCTTGGTTTCCTCAAGGATGAATTTCTAATAACCAACTATATATATCCTTGACTTATTTTTTCCAACCAACTACAATTAGTGTATTAACATCATTTTATGAAAAATGTTTATAAATTCATTGTTGTGGGTAATATGATTTTGTTTGTCCTTAATGAGAAGTACCATGACATTTTATTTCATGTTTCTATCATTTCAATGGATGGTACATTGTACGTAAGTTTTGATTTATTGTTTTTCTCCATTAAGGTAGGTTGGGCTTATGGAATTTATGCTCACTTTTTTGTCCATGTTTTGTAGTTATGCGCTATAACTATGCATGGTTGTGAGTTAAATACAATGGTTATCAAGAAACATTGTGAGCTTTAAACATGTTGCTCCATTAATTGGAAAATATCCTATCACAGTTCATTATATTGATGGCACTATGGATAGTTGAAAATTGACCAATCCCAAAATTGACCAATGTCACTTTAATGTACTATGGACGCCATCTCTGTTTAATGTACTTTAAACATGTTCAAATTAGTATATTTTTTTTGCTGGTTACTTTTTGCTTATCATATTTATTTTTCCCACTCTAATCCTATTCTCTATGGATATTTTTTTCATTCCCGTAGATCTATTCTATAAAGGTAGAGGAGGGATGAAGTGTGTTCTTGTAATGTGTAGTTTTTTTTGCTTTGAGGTTCTTGTCTTCACACCCCTTTTCTAGTTGAAGTACATGTTGGAGGACATATTTATCATTGAGAGGCGTAGAGTGCTTTCCTTGTATCCATACAATTAAATATTTGGATACTCATGGTTGGTGTGAATTTGGAAGTGTATGAATGCCCCTTTGATATTTTTTTGGTGTAATAGCTATTAGCCAAATTTTGCACTTACAATTTTTAACATTTTTTTAGTTGTTACATTTCAGGATCATTTAGTATTGATTGTTGTATTTTGACATCTTTAATTAATTAATAACTATAAGCACTCACAATTAGTTTTCTAGACCCCATAGCCAGTAGGATTCAAGCATGTAGCTCATTATTCACAATTGAATCATAGATACTCATTGTTTTTGGATTTTTGGCATGCAAGCCAATCTTTTAGAGCCAAATTTTATGTCATCACAACATATTTACATGATTCACATGGTGAGAAATCAATCTTTGGTGTAATTGCAGATTTTATATTTGATAACTGTAGGTCATTTATATGCTATCAATGTCTTCAAAGTTTCACTTCTAATTGAGTATTTAACTGAACATATTGAGTATCTTATACATGACTATTTTTCCCTCCACCCACTTCTCATTACTTCCATAACCATTAGGTACAAACTTCAATGTTATTTTTCTTGTTTAGTAAAATATTTTCCAAGGCTTTACAAATTTTTATAATTTATTGAAAGTTGTAAAATTTACAATTTATAAAGTTTCAAGATCTATTTTTTTAAATTCTAGTTATTTAAACGGTGTTAGCTCAATGGAAGAGCACCTGCTTTACAAGTGGGAGGTTGATGGTTAAATTCCATCATGCCCTAATATTTATATGGAATGGAGACGATCTGTTTTTAGTGACAGAGACTCTTTTGATGATCCCCAATGAGCTCATGGTGACATTTTTCGACCCTCACCAAAATATTAAATGGTGACGGTCAATGAATGCCACCATATATATGCATCAATAGTGATGACCATGAAAGGTCCATCACCATAAATCGATCTTGTTCATATGAAATGGTGACGGTCACTATCCATCATTATAATCATTATTCATGATGGACCTTGAATTCCACCACAACACTTATACTTTTGGCAACACCACATTTGGTAACGTTCAATTTTTTAGTGATGGAGGTTAAGTTCTATCACCATTTCTCATGATAAACCATTATTGGTGATGTATCTTTAATGTCACCATAACACCATACTTTTGGTGACGCCACCTTTGGTGCCATTCAGTTTTTGGTAACATAGGCTCCTTTGACCATCACCAATGAGCTTATGGTGACATTTCTCGACCCTCACAAGTTTGCTTTTTTATTGTAGTGTCACATCAAGACTTCTCGAGAGTTTGTTAAAAAACTTGGAGTGATTTTTTTGAACAAGTAAATTGTCATCGACAACACATTCTATGGGAGATTATATCATTTCAAAGGCTATTTTCCCTTATACTTCAACCATTCAATGAGGAATTTGAAGAAAATAAGTTGTTTTATGCTGACAAATAATTTCTTTTTTTAATTTATTTTCTCTGTCTTGGGTAGTAGCTCAATTTATTATTTTGAAAATTAGGAAATTGTTGAAACCAGGTAGACTCAAGTTCAAATCCCACTGAGCATAGGTATTAAAACCCCATAGGTTTAATCTTAGTTACATATCATCTCGGTTGTTAGGTTCATCCAGAATACCAAAAAAAAAAAGAACTTCTATTAATTTCATTTTATAAAAATAAAATAAAAAACACATGGGCCAGGGGTTTTTGTGTCAGGGTTGATGCTAAGAATCGACCCCTTCCTTCTAGGGGGGCAGTGGGCATTCTCACCCGGGCACAACAACTAGGGGGCGATTATCGCCCCCCTGCCTACTTTGCCTAGACGAGTGCATCTAGCTATGGGTGTGCCTACCCACGGTATAGTGGGCATGCTTGGTACACATGTTGTGCTGTAGGTGGGAACGACCACAGTTGGGTGTTCCCGTCCAAGGCACATGACCATCATTGGGTCGTGTGCCTTTGGTGGGCAAGCTGACGGCTGGGCATGCCTGCCCAAGGCAAAACGACCCCCTCGATTCTAAGAATCAACCCCCTTCCTACCAGGGTGTCTCTATTTCTTGGGTGGGCACACCCACTAGAAGGGAGGGGGAAAGGGGTAAAATGTAAAAAAAAAAATTTAATTAAATAAATGTTGTTGTTTTTGGTATCTTGGATGGACCTAACAACCTACTTGACATGGGGGTCATTGTGCATGTTTGTTTACGTAAGATAATGGTTTTTTTATTTACTTATATATACTAGCAGGAAAATGGAATCAAGGAAGGTTTTTGTGAATCTTTCTAGACCAAAGACAACAATTGCATCATCTAGAGCTGTAGGTGGGCCCTCAAAAAATATTTTTGAATGAACCCAACTTGAGTTAATGTCCAAAAATATAAATGGCTTCTCAAAGGATTTCATACTGGAAGAAATTACAAAAATTGAAGCATACAAAATATGCATGGTATGTGAAAGATAGAGAGGGTGAAGCAGATCTGCAAGTATATCCATATGGTGGTAGGATTTATGATGGTGGAAGTTATGAGGTGATGGAAAAAGTACTAGACATATGTTTGATGTGAGATACTAAAGTTGTTTATATACTTACAAAACCACCCAAGTCACGTGAGAAAGTTATATATCATTTTGGATTGGTGATGTATAACATGGGGGGGAGATTCTACAAAGATGTGTAAACAAATGGTAAATGAAATAGCACAAAAGATCATAGGTATTTTTATTTTTATTTATGTGTTTTGCGTTATTTTAATTGTATCATTATATTTTTTATAACTTAGTTATTATTGACATATAATGTTTTTCTTGAAATAATTTTACTCAGGGTCTTTCAATTATGTTGGGGGGAATCTATTTTATAGAGAGAGATATTATTAATGTTGTCAAAAATTTCCAAGCACAGGCATAAGAAGATGTGTGAAAGAAGAAGAAAACATTACTTTATGATACTACAAGGCTACATAAAATGGATTAGAAAATACTACCTATAGTGGATCAATCTAGTAAAGCTAGGCATGTTACTTTTGAAGATGAGGAAGTTGAAGATGAATATGAAGATGAATAATATGTTACCATTACTAAGAATGAGATTAGATCTGATGTTAGAAAGGACAATAGCCCTAAAATACCAAAAGAAAAAATTCCCAAAAATGTCTCCCTTCTAGTTGATGATGAGGAGATTTCTTATGTTGAAGAAAATATGATAATCGACAGGAGGAAGAAAATAAAAGTTGTTCATTCTGAAAAAGAAACCATGGGAAGCAGTGAATATCCCTATGAAAACTGAAAAGGAAGCAAGGAGATCATTACACTAGGAGTTGATTTAGAGGATGACATTATTAAAAAAAAATTCCATTCGAAATTAGTTGATGAATAAAAAGCTAATTGAGGGCGGTCATTCATTTCAACTTAATTATGTCACTCAAATATATAATCCATCTTAAGGACAATTTAAATATCAAATTAGAAAGCCACACCACTTGCATGTTCACAACTTGAAAACATTAATCAGGTACAATCCACATGCACATGTGGTTGGTTTTGTGTTTCTTATTGACCCAATTCAGCGTCCCAACAAAGAAACATTAGAGAAGTGAAAATGTTTTGAATAAAAATATTATGTACTTGGAGGGAATCATTATGTAGAAGCTTAAAGTAAATTTATGGAGGAATATCCCAATAACCCACGTTTTGAAGCAATGAAATGTATCATTTATGCTAGTTTAATAGATACACAAGCAAAGTTATTAGAGTTGGATCATAATACAGATAATGAGTATATGATGTCTATTAATTAAATCCAAAGGGTTTGATTTATTAATAATGAATTTGAAGAAAAATGTCGTGGGGATAAGACAAAGGTTAGTCTAGCCTTTCGGAAGGAAATTTGTATGGAAATAGGCTATCAAATTGAGGAAACAATCAATTTTAAAGGTGGAAAAGTAAATTATGAAATATTCAGAGGTATGTATAACATTTTCCAGTTGCCATTTAGATTTGGAGAGATATGGGATTTGATTAATGATATTTTCGACATGTGGGATAACATTTGCATAAAAAAAAGGTCAAAATGTCTAAACCATTGATATGTACCAACAGTAAATCAGGTCCTAAAATGAATCTCCTTCCAAAAGAGATGACTATCACACCTTGGAGAGAAATGCAAGGAGTGAACGATTAAAAAATTGTCAAAACAATATTATCTCGTGGGAAGTCACGTCAATTATCATTGGAGGAAATGTTTGAGGAATTTCTAAAGTAAGTTTGTTATTTTTACTTATTTCTGGATTATAAGTTTCCATTGAATATAACATATTTTCGTTGGTAGCATTTGTTATACATATCATTATATTCACATTTTTCACTTTATTTATTCATTCACAAGGTTTATATGAGAATACAAGAACAAATGGTTAAATTGTTGAATGAATATAGTTGGGATGGTGTTGTACGCAACTACCTAGATTAAAATTCTACATCAGTACTAAAATATTTCTATCTTGCATTTAAAAATGTATGTTGATTTATACATTCATTTCTATTAATATGTATACTATTTTTATTTTATAACTTATACATATATTTGTTTATTTCAATAAAGATGAAGAAGCATGAAAATGGAGCATTAGATACTTTCAGAAGATTTATTGAAAAAAATTAAAATGGAAAGACTGAGAAAACAAAGTCTTATTAATGTTGAACTTGATCCCAAACTTATTCATTTCATTTGGAATGGGATCCACACTATCCAATATCAAATAATACAAGGTGATTGTGAAGACATTGCAAAACTCATACATAAAGGGGATTATTCCCTAGTTATTGTAGATGTTCCTCATGGTTTCAATATCCCAAACATTGAATATGATAGTGACCCTTATACTTATCATGCTTTTACTAAAGTGGTTGGGGGGTTTCTAGAAGTCACAACATCACCATTTTGGAGATTTGTGACATTTCATTCACACACACAATTTGCATTGTTATTAACAAGCATCAAGGGAAAATCAAACTCAAGGATGCAACTTACATGGTAAGTCGTTGAAATTGCATGTTTGATTAATGTTCAAAAAATAATTTATGTACAAGTGAATTACACTTTTACTATTTCATGTTATAGGAAAAAGTGAAATCTTATTGGTTGTGGATATAAACCAATTATAAGTGATTGTGAGTTCATTTATGTTGAAATTTGGATAACATATGATAGTTATAAATCTATGTTTATAAATCGTGTAGATGGAAAGATTCATAGCCAAGTACTAGTTCATGATGTTGTTGTAAAAAAACTAACATATGAAGATAAAGAAGAAAAATGAGAGATAGTTAACATATATCGAAAACCAAAATCATTGATTAACTATTTTATAGATTTATGTTCAAATGAAGGAGATTATAATTTGGATTTATTCTCAGGCTCACGTAAGTTTTATTATATAAAATTGAATTTCAATATTTTCTTTTTTAATTTTTATGTGTTTATATTATTTTTCTTAATTATTTATTTTGTACTTTATGATTAGGTACACCACTAGAATGTTTCTTACAAAAAGGAATAAATTTCATTTCCATTTAGAAAGACCCAGTATAATCCAAATATAATTAGCAAAGAGTTATTTCTCTTCAATTTCTTCCAGATGCAATAAAAGAAGTTGGTTTGAGGAAAGGGGATTTTAATGAATCCCGTGTGGCAAAAAGGCAAAGGAACCTCAACCAACATTAGATGGAATGATTGGAAAGACATAATTTGGGAGATTCGCATACATGAGAGATCCATCAATAGAAGAAAATGACCAAACTAAAGCATAAAATATTATGGAAGAAGATAATATTGAAACTCTAGAAGATGAAGAGTATGGATTACATGATATTATTGATTAAATTCCAGTTATGGTTCCAAATGAAGCTCATTTTTTGTAACTATTAATTAGTTATACTTGTAATGTTTTGAATTTGAGATATTATGAGAAGAATAAGTATTCATTTATTGTCATTATATGCTTAATATTTGTATTATGTGAAATTCACTTTAATTTTTATGTGAATCATTTAATTTTCAAAAAACTTTGGGATTATTATTAATTTTTGACATAAAATTCATAAAATTTTCGATTTTTTTAAACTTTGTTTGTTACTTTTTTCCTATAAATATTGTTTATTTGACATGTCACTTTTAGCAAAAATGTCTCAAAATGTGTATTTTTCTGTTATATCTATATTCAAACTGTGTATTTCTATGTCAATTCTTAACAAATATTGCTTTTTTAGTGACAATTATTTGATGTGCATTGAAATATTAATTAACAATATATAATTATATGGATCGAAACCTTAAAATTTTGACATTATTTTTTTTAACTATGCAAAATATCAAAGATCTCACTAAAAAAAAATTGAAAAAAAAGAAAAAAATAACATAAACGTGAAAAATACTTAAAAAAATATTTCAGGGAAGAAGAAGAAGATGAGTACTTAAAAAATTGTTAAATTTAGAAAATAATTATTCAAATTTAATATATTATAAAATTTAAAGTAAAAAATAAGTCTTCTAAAAATGGGTTTGATACTAGCATCAACACTTTTCAAAAATAGCATGAAAATCACTAACATTTTAAAAATAATGTTTATACATGACACATAAGAAAATTTAAAGTGTCGAAAATATGCTCAAAAAAATAGTGTATTCTGAATTAGCAGTTTTCAAAAAGAGGTTAATTTTTTGCTACCTCAAAAAACGGGTACTCGTATCAGTTCTCATTTCAAAGTTCACATTGTTAATAATAATAGATGAAATAAACAACTATTATAAGCCATATGTGGCATAATTTGCATTAAGATTTGAGAGAGTCTCATCCTGAGAGAGAGAGAGAGTGAAGTGCTATAGTCATCATGTTAATCACCATTTTCAACCAATGCACTATTGTGTTGGCTACTTGACTAGAGGGAGGAAGGAAGTAGGCCAAGAGGGTCTAGTCCTTCTCCTAAAGAAAAGGTTGGAATGCATAACAAAGACTCATGATTGCACACAAAAATCAAGGATAAGTTTCCCCAAACACATTCAGACAACTTGTAACACTAAAAATTCTTGGAAAAGAAAATGGAAATAAAGGAAAACTAAATGTTTTGGTACTCACCAACATAATAATCCAAACCTCAAAAATCCTCTTGTAATCAAAGAACTAATCCTTCAACTTCCAAATTGTCACAAGGTCATAATAATCACAATTTTCTCACGTGAGATTACGTATAATGGTTATCCTACGTCCCTTAAATCACATGAGTTAAAATAAGTTAAAATATAACATATCTATCCCTTAGGGGAAGGTGTTGGCCATGTCACTCCCCTCTATTACTTGGGGTATCCATGGGTTGCACCATCCCTCACTCTCTATTACTTCCCTATCCACCTCTATATTACTTACTTTCCACCTCCCTATTACTTCGTTTTCCACCTCATCCAAAGTATATTAATTGGAATTGTAGGTTAATAAAAAAATATTTTTAAAAATAGTTGATTGGAGAAAGAAAGTTTAAAATATATATTATGAAAATAAAAAGGAAAGATAAACTAATTTAAAAACATAAATAAATACTTATTAAAAATAAGGATTTTTATTATTATTATTAAAAAGAAGGAGAAATAAATGATTGATAAATGAAATTCAAGTAATTTAAGATTATGACAAAAGTGTGCATATTTTATGCATAGGAAAATTCTAAATAAAATTGAAATGTGGAAGGTTTCAACTATGTAGTCGATAATAAACAAGTGTAATATGCAACGTTGCTTCTTAATAACTGCCATTTATGTAAAAGGTAGAGAACCCTTATGAGGTGAATATGATCATATAACTTAGTTATATTTATTGCATGATTTAAGCACCGCAACCATGGTGGAGGGGGAATAAAAATGCTAATAATCTATTGGTACATGATAACATTGTTTTATGAAAAAAACGTTGGCAACAATTAAATAACTAAACTATCAAAAAAATATTATTATTACTAAAATACATTAATGGAAAAAGGTGAAAAAACATTATTATTAGAAAAAACACTTCTATAAACAACAATTAATAGAAAACAAGCAAGGAATGACTATAGTTTAATAAATAACTATTGTTAAAAATAAGTATGATGATGAATGTAAAGAAAATATTAATTATGGAAAAATCCATATATATATATATATATATATATATATATATATATATATATATATATACTTGGATAATTATTTTATGAGGACTAGATTGTTATTAGAAAAAACATTCTTATTAGAAAGAATACAATAATTAATAAAAAGTAAGCAAGGGATGATTAAAGATTAAAACATATTTATTGTTAAAAATAAGTATATATTAAATAGAAAGAAAATATTAATTATGGAAAATCCACATATTTAAGTTTTTTTTAGATAATTAATTTATTAGGATACTTGGGAGGTTTTTTTTTAACAATTTTTAATTCTAACAAATTGATTTTAAACATATAAAATTAGTCATCCACCAATAAAATATTAGAAATTCCAATTTTAAAAATTCTGTTAAACACCATGTTAAACACACACATGGTGTATGAGAAAGATAAACACACACACAACAAGAAACTCAACACACAATGAAGGATAAGCATGCAGCTCTCTTATTTTTCCATTATACATGATGTACATTTATAGTACAATGGTGTGACTCTTGGTTTCACATTCCAAGGTCACTTGGACTCCATTGTGACTTTTCACATTCCACACCTACCCATGGAGGATTAGGTGTTCCAAAATTCCCCCCCTTAATCCGAAGGGGTATGTGTGAGTCCAAGAAGAGAGTTGTAATACAAATCTGCAAAGTATACATGGCAGCACTTGGGATGAATCAACTCTCTGAAATGTTGGCAAAACGAGGTGGTTTGAGGATGACCACCAACACTGGAACACAATACTTGTTGCAATTCCCGGAACTCTTCCAAAACTGGCAAGAAGCTGAAAGCTTCTGCTAGAGGAATTGTCCCTCATAAAAAAGGGAGACCTTCAACCGAAAAGAAGGGAGGTCTACAACCTATGATGGTTTAAGGATGACCAACAACACTGGAATGCTTGAAGCATTTCCTGGAACTCAACCAATGCTGGAAAGAAGCTGAAGGCTTCTGCTAGAGGAAGTGTCCCTCGTATATGAAGGGGAGACCTTCAACCTAAAAGAAGGGAGGTCTACAACCTGTGATGGTTTAAGGCTATCCACCAACCAAAGGCATGTTCATGGGCATCCGTGTCTCTGGCTACATCTCTGAATCTGGAATGACAAATTATGGCTCAGGCTCGCTTGAACTGTTGTGTCTTTGGCTACAACTCTGAACATGGAATGAGAGATTGTGGCTCAGGCTCGCTTGATCTGATGTCGAAGCTTGTACATGACCACCATTTTCCCCCCTATCAGGGACAAGGTGAGATGATTCTGAAAACTCAACTACAATTTTTCTCAATATTCAAGAACAAGTTCTGACATGTGACTTAAACATCTTCTTGGCTGTTGATGCCCATTGCCAAGAAGTTATCCATCCAAGATGAATCTTTGTTCTTACAGGAGGCTTGTTTCTGAAGCATATGTCTGAAGAATGGGTGTGCCGACCACAGTGCTTTCATGGATGAAGATCAAAACAATAATCTTTCATATGGCCAACTCGATCACAGTGTTGGCATTTTTCAATCTGTTGTTGTTGTGGAAGCGGAACAGGATCTGGAATAGCTGCAGGTGAACTATCATACAGGAATCTGGCACTCTGAAATATGATGGGCTTGGTGTAGTCTAGAATATGAAACGACACATCCCTGTCATATCCAAGACCATTTTTGTGCTTGTTGTGGACAATCTCTTCCCAAGGTCTGATGATGGGCTTGAGAAGTGCAGGCTGAGTTGCTGCATCTGCATGTAAATCTACTCTTGTACAAGGAACTGAAAGTGAATCAACTGCAACGTTACCTTCTTTCTTCTGATGAGAGTCTTTCTCAATCTTCTGAACAGAAACATGTTCAGAATGGTGACTCTTTTGTTGAAGTTCATCTTGTTGGAGCTGAGATTCCAACTGCAAAAACTCAATCTTTTCTTGTGCATCTTGCAGACAACTTTGAATATTACAAAGAGAATTCTTGCTCATTTTTATCATATCATCAACATTGGAATGAATGAGGTTATTCAACAACTCTAATGCCTCATTTATTTTAGCCATTTTTCAACAACTTAGGCTCAAAAAATAAAGGGTGTCGGCTTCAACCGAAAATGCACCCGTTTACAATGTGATTCAACTTTCTTTCAAGAAATACAAATGACTCCAAAGAACTTCCAACTATGGAAATCTCAAAGTACAAAATGTACTCCTCAAATCATGGAGGACCTCAAGGTATAGACATGACTATCTAACCGGCAAGCAACAATGACTTACATCAACAATTTCCAACAACTCAAATTTACACTTCAAATATGAACGAAGAAGCAATATCCACTCACAATGTGAGTTCAATACAAAATTTCTGCAAAATATTTTTGTAACTGAGCAGCAAAAAAGACTATGCAAGAGGCCTTTAAGGCAGCTGATTTTTCTTCTTCAAGGAGCTGTTTTAAAAATGATGGCAAACTTGTCTTCACATTGTCAACCTCTTTCAAAAAATCACCCTTCAAACCACAATGCAAATTTCACTTTTCTCCTCTATGTGTAATTACTCATATGCCATTTCCTCTTTCATGTTGTTCATTTCCTCTTCCTCTGTTGTTTACTTCCTTTCTTCCTCTCTCTCTGTTTTTTTTTCTTTTTCTTTTTCTTTTTTAATTATTTGGGATTAATTAAAAAAAAATTGGAGGGATTGTAATAAAAAATTAAAAATGGGAAGAGAATTTATGGGTGCGGTATTAACTATGAATTGGGGGGGGAGGAATTTTATTTTTTTAATTAAAATTAAATATTAAAAGGCTTGAGAGAAAATTTTAAAAATAGGGATTAGTTAAAATGGGGAGGGAAAAATAAAAAGCTGGAATTAAAATTTGAAGACTGATATTTTAAAATTTGCTGAAAATGGGGGGTGGGGGGGGATTTATTAAAAAAAAAAAATTTAATTACAAAAGGAGGCTGGGGTTTGCAGAGTGCAAGGGGAATCGCAGGCTGTGAGGCCAAGGGAAGGGTGAACGGTGCATAAGGGAGGGGGCGGCAAGGACAGGGTAGGCGCGTAGGTAAGCGGGGATCCGGCCGAGCGATGAGTTGAGGGAAGGGAAGGGAAGAGAGGGCCGTAAATAGGGAGCGGGGGTTCGGGTGGGTTGTAGTGGGATCAGGTCTGCATATAGAGGGTTGTAAGACCAAGAGTTGAGGTAGGGGGTGTGAGTGTTGTAGTGATAAGGGGTAGTGTTAAGGCGAGGGGTGCGAATTGAGTGAGGGTCGTTAGGCCGAGAGGGAGTGGAGTAGGCCGTGAGGGCCGTGGGTGAGCGGGTGCAGGTTGCAAAGAGGTGAGGGCCGTAGGTTGCAGGGCTCGAGGGAGCTGAAAAAAAAATATTTTAATATTTTTTAATTTTTTATTTTAACAGAAAAAATTAACAAAGAATTGGAGAATTGCAGAGGGTGAGCAGACTTTCACAAATATACAGCAGAGGTTTGCAGAATTTTTCAGAATTGAGGGAAATTGTAGAAACAGTAGAATTTATAGGATTTACAGAACAATGTGCAGGAATTTGCAGAAATTGCAGAAAATTTCATAAATGTGCAAAATTGTTTGCAGAAATTTTCAGTGAAAAAAACCAAGAATTTTTTTAGTAAAAAACCCCAGAATTATGCTTTAAACAATATTCTAATAGCTCTCTGTTGTAGCCCCTACAACACCCTCCAAAAAAAGACCACCATTTCAAATTTTTGGAGCCCCTTAAAACCAAAGAGAAACTATTAAGTCGCCAAGTCGCAAAGTTAAGTTATTGATGAAAACCGCGACCTTGCGACCGTGCGACCTTGCGACCCCAGGTCGCTAGGTCGCCAAGTCGCAGGGTCGCAAATCTCCAAAATTAACGAAAAATGCGACCCCGCGACCTTGCGACCCAGTGACCCCAGGTCGCCAAGTCGCTAGGTCGCTAGGTCGCAATTATCCGATCTTAATGAAAAATGCGACTCAGCGACCTTGCGACCCCGTGACCCCAGGTCGCAAGGTCGCAAAACTCTGAAATTGACCGATTTGCGACCCATCGACCGGCATTTATTGCCCGCACGTGCGACCTTCTATATAAGGGAGGTCGCCAGGTCGCATTTTACACATTCAGCGATTTGAAAGAAAACGCCTCTGATAGCTCGACTGGCGCGTTTTTCCCGGGTAAGTTGCCATTTCCTCCTGCTGTTTCCATTTTGATGCATTTCTTACCAAACCCATGTCCCTTTGGGCCTTTAAATTTCCATTCATCTAAGCTTTTATGTTTTTGATGTTTTGTAAAGCTGTTTGCCCCACAAATGTCCAAACCTCACCATTGTTCTGATTCAAACCCTCGTGGCCTTGTCCCTTGCTCTTAAAACCATCCCTCAGCTCTTCCTGGACCCAGCTAACTTTTAAATTCTCAAGAGGAGGGAGGGAAGAAGCTTACAGCCGCGCGCGCGCGAAAACCCCCCGGGCAGGCATCATCGCGACCTGCGACCCAGCGACCTAGTCGCAAGGTCGCAAGGTCGCATCTTCCAAAAGTTTCGAAGAGTTGCGACCTAGCGACCCAGCGACCTGGTCGCCAGGTCGCAAGGTCACGTTTTTTCTCAGTGTTCGTAAGTTGCGACCCAGCGACCCAGCGACCCAATCGCAAGGTCGCAAGGTCGCGCCTAGACTCTTTTCTTGCAATCCGCGACCCAGCGACCCAGTAAACCAATAACCCAGTTTTTCATGTGTCACAGCTAAAATTCATCACTAAACTGTAACTGGTTTTATATCGCCATGTCGTTCTTATCGTGGGATTCCTTTATGAATTTGACAGGTGAACTTCAAGAAGACATAGAGTGCATACCTGTGTTATCAGATTCTAGTGACATGGCGCCCCCGCTATCTCGAAGGAAGGACAAGAGAGTAGTGGAAGAGATTGATGAGCTGGAAGTGGTGTCCCCACCCCCAATATACAGGGATACACTATGTACGTTTACAAAAGACGACAGCATGCGATGGTACCAAGTATATCATGAGTTCGCCATACCGGAAGAGGAATTTCCAGAAGATCTCCCAGACTGGGAAATATACTTGGCGGTGAAGAAGTCCAAACTACATCTGGCAGGGGCGCATCCAGCCATATTCCCATGTCCAGAGGTTATAGATTGGATCATACAAAAGACGGACCCCCAGAAGTTTGTGATCCGGGACAGCAAAGGCAGAGCTTTCGCTACGCTGGTAGGCGCGGATGCTCACGTTTATTACTCACTGCCTCGCCCAGATGAGCATTTCTCTCCAGAATGGGCTATTTCTCACACCGTTCCGATAGTTGATACTATTAGACAATGGTGGGAGGAGCCCGAGAAGTTCAAGGTCAAGAAAGACCAAGAATACCCGGTGGCGAGCCTAAGGAAGGTTTACAAATTGGTTGCCGCCATGCTTTGCAGACTTTACGGGCGCCCAGATTGCTCCACTTTCAGCGGCAGTTGGGCTACTATCATGGAGTATGTGACAACATATGGCACCCGTTTCAACTGGGCCGGCATATTGATGACTTCGATGCAGACCAACTTGAACGCGGCATTGGCCCCAGATGAAGGAATGCCTGCCGAATTTTACATGGCCTCTTACCTACTAGATGCTGTCTGCGCAAGAGTACAATTTGAGGGATGGGCGCACAACTGGGATTCCGAGCAGTCACGCACAATTCATCTGCAAATCAAGGTATTTTGGGAGTCCAAATACAAACAGGATATAGATCAGATTTCCCAAGTATTTATCCCCTCTTTGTACAGACATTTATTTGGCCAAGACGCCCCCTGCATGTCTTAGCGGGCCAAGGAGGCTCTAGTCAAAGTGGCACACTGGTTCCCTTTCCCTGGATACACCTTCATCTGAGTCTTTGGAACTTACAAGGCACCACATGCTATGCCTCGCTTTGTTACAGACAAAATTCTTATGCAGGAGGTGTGCTTTCAAATGTTGCACGGCTTCTCCAGCATCCTGTCTAAAGGCAAAAAGAAGCCGTGGCCCACGCTACCCCTCACCATTGGTGGATACACAGTTAAAGACTTCAGGGAAGTAGCAGCAGAAGCAGAAGCAATGAGAAGTTATCAGCTCGGGGCGCTTGAACACCGAACATATGACCCAGAGAGAATAGTTCCTCAACACTGCCTGAAAGCTAAATTCAAGTGGACTTATCAGCATATTGAGCGCCCGACAGAAGATGAGAGAAGGAACTGGTATAACGCTAAAAGACAATCTGCTCCAGGAGTAAACGTGGTCCAAGAAAATCCAGATGATCAGGACCTAGAAGACAGAAGTCATCAGGTAGGAGGATCCTCTTCCTCCTTACCTAAAAAATCTCGGACCAACACAGGGCTTATCACATCTATCAAACAGAAAGAAGCAGAAGCAAAAGCCCAGCAAGAAAGAGAGAAGAAGATAAAAGAGGATGAGGAAGCACGCCAAAAGAGTGCGATAGCAGCACAGAAGAAGAAGTAGGTCAAGGAGGCCAGGAAAGAAAAGGAGGGAAAGGAGGCAGAGGCCGCAGCGGAACAGGCACTTAAGGCAGAGCTGGATAAAGCAGAAGCTGAACGCCAAAAGAAGGCCGAACAGGTCGCGGAGGCTGAACGCCAAAAGAAAGTCGAACAGGCTGCTGCAACTGAGCAGAAGAAGAAGGCCGAAATAGAAGCAGCAGCAGAAGATGAACGCCGGCGAAAGGAAGAAGAAGAAAAGAACACAGAAGAAAGGGAGGATGACATGCTAGACGACCTCGAGGTAACTTCCGTCGATATACCTCTGGGCAGTACCAAGCTCTCTGACGTTAGATCGCCCCAGGGATAGGAAGAAGATGTGTTTGACCTTACCAGACTCACATTCGATCAGTTCTCTTTCAAAATCCGGCAAGAGAAGAGGAGGTCACTGGCGCAAAGTCCCTCTGCCACATCCACAGTGGCAACAGGCAAAGACATAGTCCTTGATACCAGGACTAATCCTGTAATGATAGCATCAGCGGGTACTGCTTTCGCCGCAGCTACGGAAGAGAATGTAACCAGAATGAGTAGAGAAATAGTCTCTCTACAAAATAGACTGCAAGCAGCTGAGCAACGCGAGAAGAGAACAGAGCAAGAGAAAGCAGAATTGCAAGCAGAAGTTCAACAACTTCGAAACCAGACTCCACCAGTAAATGAAGTCCCACTGGCCATTTTCAAGGAGTGTGAAGTGTTGGAAGTGACCATGAGGCAAGTGTATGGTGAAATGTTCACCATCAAACAAACAGTCACCCCACTGGCAAGATCACGAGCAGAAACCAGGCAAAGACACGAGCAGCTCAGGGAGGCTTCACAGGCCTTAGACAGGATGATGGGCTGGACAATACAGTGCCCTCAGGCACCTGAAAAATTTCCTAAGAGGGACTGGATTCACACGCAGGATGCAAAGGTTCAGCTCCGCATGGCGATACAATCTAAAGACAAACTGTCTAAGGACCTGGACAAAGTAATGTCCTCGTACAACCACCTGATCAGCGGTATCGACTCAATGCATACTTTGCACCACATTCCATCGCTTGGGGCATTGGACGAAGAGAAAACCTGGGAACAAGTGGACCAGGACATCCAATCGTTTTTGCAGCCTATCAAGCAAGCCGCTACTGATCCAGAACCCTCAGCATCTCAAGAGCATCTGAGTCAGTTTATTGCCACTCCAGCGCGGATTTATACCAAGCTTGCCTCGCTTTCAAATCAGATCGCACAGAAGAGGGAAACCTTAGTACCAAATGCGTTGGAATGTATGCGTCGATTGAAGGAGGAGGTCCCTTTGGTTTCCCCCATAGCGGCAGAGTACCGGACATGGCAGGATTTTCTCAAGGAGCAACAGGTTGACGTCCCTGACATTAACATTACGCGTCCATCTCCACAGCCCAGTGGCAGCAAGTCATGAGCAGCAGTTAGAGCTAGGTCGCAAGTCGCACCAACAGGACAGGTCGCAAGGCGCACCAACAGGACAGGTCGCAGGTCGCACCGCTTACCCAGGTCGCAAGTCACGCATACCAGACAGGTCGCAAGTCGCAACCTCTTCGAGGTCGCGAGGCAACTCAACAGGCAGGCAGGCGAAAAGTCAGGAAGCCCAAAGGGCATGTTTGGTGCTATAAAACTCCCTACGGGGAAAGATAAAAGGGATTTTTCTTTTTGAGACTCAAGAGCTACATTGCATTGTATTAAAATATTATACTCTTATACATGTGAATACGGATACTTGTCACAACCCCTTTGTTTGGATGATGTGTTTTATTGCGTGAACACTAAGTGTATTGCCTCATACAGTTTCAGAACATCTTTTGATTAATGAAGCTGCTTATTTTAAAGCATCGTTTATGCATCATAGCTATCTGTGTTTGTATTGATGATGTACAGTTTACCTTTTTCTCTATTAATGAATGTTAATGAACTATTTTGTTAGCATTTCATTTCATCTTTCAGAAAGTAAAGGAACATCTCACCATAAAGAACTATTTCTGTTGTGGTCAGACTACCTTACAAGCAGTTCCCCAAAGACATGTTGCTAACAACATCTCCTTAGGCATACATGCTTTATTTATAGCCTAGCTACACTAGTGTTTTATTCGTGTTTAATGCGTCAGTCATGTATTATGTATCATGTGGATGAGTGTGTGTCCACAGGTTCAATCAGGTTCTTTTGAGACAGAAGGGAAGGCGTCTTAAGTGGTAGCCGGACCCACACCCCGGACGGGATCCCTACTCCAAATGGTTTAAGGTCTGATTGGGACTTTCTACCGGGGAGATCCCCTACTGTTGGCCGGACCAATTTTCCCGTCAACAGATTTGGCGCTAGAAGGAGGGCCTGAATGGCAGCCTCCCAGCACACAACGAACTTTCCATCACAAACTCCTCAAGGGGAGGTCATAAACAATGAAACTGTCCCTCCTCCTCTAGAAGATATTCTAGAGAGGGAGACTCGATATTTTGAAATCACCAGGGCGCAGTTGAGAGCCTTGCGCCCAGCTGCCCGCGATCTTGTCAACAACTTACGGTTTACTCCAATCATGGAATACCTTGCTCATACTAGAACTCCTCCCGAGAACATTACCCGTAATGGTGCCCTTACAAGTACCATACCCGAGCTCGTAAATCTCATGTTGGAAGATCTCGCAAATGCTGTTGAGGAAAATGACCCGATTCTCCAAGAGGGTCAAGAATTTGCTGACACTGAACCTTTCCCCGACTCCCATCCTAACCAGACTCGGAAAAACAACAACCAGGCACACCCCCTACCCGGGGATGGTGAGGAAGACAGGGGCCGAGGGAATGTAGATGGGGGAAATAGGGCTCGTAGAAATGAAGGAGAAAGGAATAAAGTTCGCAGAAATGAAGAAGAAGTAAATAGAGGCCGAGGGGCCGGGGGTAGAGGAGATAGGGGCCGAGGCCAAGGAAACCAAGCCTGCAACCGTCACCCAAACCCAATGAGGCCTCCTGTACACAACTTGGGATATCTTATAGATTTTCTTCACCGTGGGAGACACCAAGACGAACACTCCCGTCATGAGTCAGAAGCATCGGTCTCGGGTTCGGAAGGTGAATCTGAACATGATTTTAGGCAACACCAGCGGGCGAGAAGAGTGCAACCCCTAGCCTGGATGGCTCAATCCCCATTAAATCTTCTGGGCCCTCTCCAAGATCTTCCTAGACATCCGGAGAAGCACCTCCCTAAGTTCAACCCTGAGAAAGGCACCTTAGCTGAAGATCACATCAGCAGCTTCTATTTGTCTCTGCAAATCATGAGAGTCCAATCCGATGATGTCGCATGTCGACTGTTTCCCCATACCCTCGAAAACAAAGCGGCCACATGGTACTGCTCTCTCCCCAGTGCCTCTATCACTTCATGGGACCAATTCCGTCGCACATTCCTGCATAAGTTTTCAGAAGATAAAACTCCTTCCATGCTTCTCACTGAATTGAGCACCATCAAGTGCCATAAAAAGGAAAAGGTTAAGGACTTCAACCAACGCTTCGCTACCATACTGCAGAAATTTCCCCCCAACCTAGCGTTGGATGACTCAATCACCATTGATTACTATACCAAGGCCCTCCCTAGGGACATTGCCGTTTTCGTCAAACGTGAAGCTCGCGCTACCCTTACGGCTAATTATGAGGCTGCTCTCACCGTAGATAAAGACATGCTTTCGATAGGAGCCATTGATCATGAAGGGAGAGATGATCACAAGCCTAACACAAAAAGAGGTTAGTCCTCCACTCCTAAGACCACTGATAGGGATGCATTTGATTTTGAAAGCATGGCAAAAACGCTCAAGCATTTGACGAATGAAGTCACTGACCTAAGGAGAAAGGGGACAGAAGCCACAACTAGCACTAAACCACCCAAACCTTTCTTCAGAAAAAGTAATCCCAACACTAACAGACCTCTGTCTAACACAAATACTGCTCTCAATGTGGAAGAGATAGGGAAAGACAACTTCTGTTCTTTCCACCAAGCTGCCCACTCTGAAAAAACGTGCCCTCAATGGATTGGCAGCATGACAGCAGTAGTTAATCAACTTTTAGATGACCAAACTCCAGGGGATGTGACGGAGGATGATGTTTCAAATCACAAGGAGGATCTGCCCTCAAACGAAGAACCAGGATCCTCTATCCTTGCTTTTGACATAATCCGAGGTGAGGACAACCTTACCTCCATTGATATCAACATGGCAGATGCTCCCAAAGATCAGCCCGTGCGGAATTATAGCCTCAGGAGCAAAGGACCTATTCCCGAGCAATCCTATGAAGACAAGAAAAGGGCTTTCCTAAGGAAAATCCTACCCCCAGGAAACGGGAAACAATCTGTCCCAGAGAAGCACCTCAACAACACTACCCGAGCGAGTCAAAAGAGAAAACTGCCGACAGAATCCTCTAAGACCTCCGCCGAGCCTAACCCTCAACCAGAGTCCAGCTATAACATTGTTGAAGATATGAAGAAAACAAGAGCAAACATTTCTCTCTATGAGCTGGCCCGCATTACTAATCAAAAAGAGCTCATTCTTAAGGCTTTCGCAAATACTTCAGCTACGAAGACTGTGAGCAACACGTCTGCGCAAGCCAGACCAGATGTACAGTCCATAGTAAACGCCATCAATACCAACTCAAGAGGATCCACACCTCCTTTCCTTTTGTCCTTCGAGATTTTTAACTTCAACGTCCACAACTGTCTAGTTGACTCCGGTGCCTCAACAAACGTCATGCCCCTATCCGTCTGTAAAAAGCTAAACATTGGCCCGGAGAAAACTGACGCAAAGATTATACAACTTGACAGATCACAAGTACCGGCCGTAGGAGAGTTGAACAATGTCATCATCCGCTTGTCGTCAGACTCTAGGGTCCATCAATGCATTGATATTGTGGTTGTCGACATCCCGGAAGCATACGGCCTATTGCTTAGTAGGGACTAGTCCAGCAAGTTACAAGGTTATTTCGCCACCGACTGGTCCCACTTGTGGCTTCCTTACAAGGGGCGGAATAATCAAATCAGGGTAGAAAGTGAACCTTATATGAAACACACCATCACTGATTTGGATGCCGTTAATGAACCCATCAGCTTCGCATAAGAAGAACTTGGTATGTGTTTTTTGGAAGCCTTATTCGGATGCTACCAACCCCCTCAGTCTTCTGTAGGCCCCGAGGTCCAATCTGAACTAGCACTTGTCGCGGAGGAGCAAGTCACCTCTGTCTCACACTCAACCGAAACCCCTCCCCTACCTATTACCCCGAAGGAGCCGGAAAGTGACGTGTGGACCTTGTATTATGACGGTTCCAAGACCCATGACGGAGCTGGTGCTGGTTGCATATTGCTTGACCCTCACAAGAATAAATACTTAATCTCATGCCGACTAGAATTCCAGTGCACTAACAACACTGCTGAGTACGAAGCGTTAATCCTTGGACTCAGGAAAGCGCTGGATCTGCAGGTAAAATGCTTACAGGCGATTGGAGATTCCGAGATTATCACTCGCCAGGTACGCAACACTATTCACTGTTTATCCCCACATTTAAAGACGTATCAACAAGAGGTATGGCGATTGATTTCTGGTTTTGATGCATTTGGAATTATATATGTTCTTAGAATGCACAATGCAGCAGCTGACACTCTGGCTAACGTTGCTGCTAGGTTTACCCCGTTGAGGGACGGTTTTTCTATTGAAGTTTTATATAGACCCTCTGTGCCAGATAATATCACTAACTTGCACGTTTTTGACGATGATCAGCAGATCTTGGACTTTATGCTTAATACTGACATATTCAAAGACGCGACGATAGATGAAGCAGAGCATGATCATGCTTTGCAGAAAGAACACGATGAACGAAAAGAGAACTCCATGCCCAAGAAGGTGGTGTCTTTAGAGAATCTCTTCGATCTACAAAGCCGATTCCGCGGCCCCCCTAACACCAAAGTGCAAAGTTCCATATTGGCACATTGGCAAGTAAACTTGGGGTCAGAGGAGAACCCAAAGTTCATTAACCTCGGCAAAGACTGTAGTGATGAAGAGGCACGGGCATTCACCCAATTATTCCGGAAATACCGAGATGTATTTGCTTGGACATATGAAGACCTACGTACATACGATACCCGGATCATTCAACACGTAATCCCCGTTAAGGAAGGCGTTAAGCCCTTTCAACAAAAACTTAGAAAGGTGCATCCAGCTTTGGAACCAATGATTCTGAAAGAACTCAAGAAAGTCTTGGATGCACGCATTATTTTCAAAGTGCATCACTCCACGTGGGTGTCCAATTTGGTACCGGTACGGAAGAAGTCTGGCGTGATCCGCTTGTGCGTAGATTTCCGTAATCTGAATCGGGCCTCGAACAAAGACAACTACCCGGTGCCACCCATGGAAAAGATATTGCAAGCAGTGTCTGGATCTGAAATGTTCGCCCTATTGGATGGATTTTATGGTTATAACCAGGTACTGGTAGCTGAGCCGGACAGATTGAAAACTACTTTCCGGACCAAATGGGGAACCTTCGCTTTCAGACGCATGCCCTTTGGATTGATCAATGCGGGGGCAACCTTCCAACGGGCTATGGATATAGCATTCCATGGTTTGATAGGGCAGAGCGTGGTGGTCTATTTAGACGACGTCACTGTATTTTCAAAACGCAGGGGCGATCATTTACGCCACCTCAAACAAATATTCGAGAGGTGCAGAAGGTACGGAATTTCGCTTAACCCTAAAAAGAGTGTTTTTGCTGTGGCGGAGGGTAACCTGCTAGGCCACATTATAACCAAGCAAGGAATTGTAGTTGATCCAGAACGGGCGAAAGCCATTGCTCAGATTCCTCCCCCGAACGGCAAGAAAGCGATGCAATCCTTCTTGGGGAAAATAAATTTCGTCCGTAAATTCATCTCTGATTTTGCCCAGATAGTTAGGCCACTGCAGGGAATGATAAAAAAGAATGCGATGTTTCAGTGGAACCTGCCGGAAAAGGAGTCCTTTGACAAAATCAAACAGGCTATAGTTGAGGCTCCCTCCCTACAAAGTCCAAATTTTGGCAAAGATTTTATCCTATATACTTTTGCATCAGATTCCTCACTTGCGGCCGTCCTTACGCAGAAAGATGGCAACAACAATGAACAACCCATTTCCTTCATGAGCACCGGTCTACAAGGAGCTGAGTTAAACTATCCAGAAATTGACAAGCAAGCCTATGCGGTCTACAAGGCGGTAAAACATTTTAGGCCCTACATCTTGAAAAATCATGTCACAGTTTTTGTGCCACACCCAGCGGTCCGCTCACTTTTCGTGCAGCAAGAGCTAGGTGAAAGGCGGAGCAACTGGGTGGCGTTTTTGCAAGAATACAATTTAGAGTTTAAATCGTCACATACCGTTAAAGGACAGGGCTTGTGCCAAATGGCCGCGGAGGCTGCAAGTGCTCATGAAATTGAAGAGGAATGTTGGGAACAAATGATCGACATGTATCAAAGCGACCATGTGCCTCAGCAAAGTAGCCCTTCTTGGTATTCTGACATTTCAAGATATTTGGCCCAAGGCACCATGGACCCTGCTCTTACTGCCCGGCAGAAACGCGCAATAAGACTCAAACCGCATCTCACCAAATGATCCAAGGTAAGTTGTTCAAGAAACACCACGATGGGGTCCTGTTACGCTGCTTGGAAACCGACGAAGCGCATAAAATATTAACTGAGCTGCATGACGGACCAGCTGGAGGTCATTTTTCCGGAGATACTACTGCCCATAAGATAATGCGCGTAGGATACTATTGGCCTACTCTTTTTAGAGATGCGCATGCATATGTTCGGAAATGCATTCAGTGCCAGAATTTCGCCAACCGAGAAGCATGGCCAGCCGCCCCCTTACTCTCAGTAGCAGTAGAGGAACCTTTCCAACAGTGGGGTTTGGATGTAATTGGTGAAATCACACCTCACTCTTCTAAACAACATCGGTATATCCTTACAGCTACTGATTACTTCACCAGGTGGGTCAAAGCAACGCCTTTACGCTGAATCAATGATCAGGAGGTAATATAATTCCTCACGCATTCCATCATTACCAGGTTTGGCGTTCCAACTTATTTAGTTTTCGATAATGCGACTTATTTCTCATCTTTTAAATTATATGAATTTATGCTGGAAAATGGTATTATTCTGAAAAATTCTGCAAATTATTATCCCCAGGGAAATGGATTAGCTGAGTCCACTAACAAGAATCTTATCCGTATTATTAAGAAGACCTTGTTATCCCACCAGCGCAACTGGCACAATTCCCTTCACAATGCACTATGGGCTGACCGTATCACTCCCAAGTCCTCTTTAGGCACCTCCCCATTTTTCCTCGTGTATGGAAAATATGTTGTTCTCCCTCCTTATCTATCTCTCCCGGCCCTCCAAGTGTCCCAAGAATGTCATGGTACCCCATGCCCTACCTTGCAGACTCGAATCGACACCTTGCTGAAATTGGAGGAAGAAAGGCAAAAGACCCGGGAAAAGTTTGCCATCCATCAGAGCCGAATCAAAATATGGTTTAATAAAAAGTCCATAGGGAACAAAAATTTTGAAGTAGGAGACCTGGTCCTCAATTGGGATAAAGCCCATGAGGAAAAGGGGAAGCATTCCAAGTTCCAAGCACTTTGGACAGGCCCTTTCCAAATTAATGAGAAGATAGGATCCCACACATTTAGATTGCAAACCCTTGAGGGATGAGTCGAGGTCCTCCCGGTAAATGGGCATGACCTCAAACACTATTTCACCTAGCTTCCCTTAGAGGGCTATATTATCCTTGTACCATATTTTTCTTCTCTCACACTTGTTTAAATATATATATATATATATATATATATATATATATAATAAAAATAAAATATAGTAATAAAATTTTTGAGGAAGGATTTGTTAGAGCCGCGCAATTGGCACACTGCAACAGGTTCTATGCTGATGGAAAGACCTTTTCGATAGACTCAAAGGCGGAAAAATCTTGCTTGTTCTCCACTTTTAAAGGTAGCATATCATGAGAGCTCGAGTCACGGCGGGAAAGCGCATCCTCGCCGGTCGAGAGGAAGGACTTACAAAAGAAAATGCGAGTGTAAGTAGTAGCAGGACCAGAAGGGAAAAGAGGTACTCCAGGCTACGACAAGGTATCTAGGAAAAACCAAAGTCCTCATGCCAGACCAGGAACAACCTCTCTGCAAGCAAAATAAGTCGGGATCCCTCATCCGCCCAGGCTAAATTGCCATCTCAAATAAGTGCCACAAGCACATCCTAAATAAGTGCCTCCAGCACATTCAAATAAGTGCAATAGCACACTAATAAAGGGTAAAGGATTGAGAAAGGCTTCCTGCGCAGAGAGGTGATGTAACGACTCCGCCGGGGTACTGACCAGGCTCGCTGGCAGCGGAGCAACGTTCACGATTCCTAGGCAGTGACTCGGACGGGACCGAGAGGTTCGCTGGCAGCGGAGCAACATGATGAGGACAAAATAATCGTACTAGACCCTGTAGCCGCCTGAAGTTCTCCAACCCTTCCAGTCCGGGGACCTGAAGAAATGAATTTGGTTGAATGGCGCCCAAACAGGCTCGCAGATTGAGCAACCCAGCTAGATGCCAAAAGTTAGGAGATGTCAACCACAAGGTAAAAGAAAACGGTCAGCGTAGGCCCCTCCCTCCCCCCGCCAAGACTAACCATCAGCAGAGACTCTGAGTTCGTCCAGTGAATCGCCATTTGTTGTAGCCCCTACAACACCCTCCAAAAAAGACCACCATTTCAAATTTTTGGAGCCCCTTAAAACCAAAGAGAAACTATTAAGTCGCCAAGTCGCAAAGTTAAATTATTAATGAAAACCGAGACCTTGCGACCTTGCGACCCCAGGTTTCCAGGTCGCCAAGTCACAGGGTCGCAAATCCCCAAAATTAACGAAAATGTGACCCCGCGACCTTGCAACTCAGCGACCCCAGGTCGCCAAGTCGCTAGGTCGCTAGGTCGCAATTATCCAATATTAATGAAAAATGCGACTCAGCGACCTTGCGACCTCGCGACCGCAGGTCGCCAGGTCGCAAGGTCGCCGTCCTCGAAATTGACCAGGTTGCGACCCAACGACCCGCATTTATTTCGCACGTGCGACCTTCTATATAGGGGGGTCACCAGGTCGCATTTTACTCATTCAGCGATTTGAAAGAAAACGCATCTGACAGCTCGACTGGCGCGATTTTCCCGGGTAAGTTGCCATTTCCTCCTGCTGTTTCCATTTTGATGCATTTCTTGCAAACCCTTGTCCCTTTGGGCCTTTAAATTGCCATTCATCTAAGATTTTATGTTTTTGATGTTTTGTAAAGGCGGTACCCACAATGTCCAAACCTCACCATTGTTCGATTCAAACCCTCGTGGCCTTGTCCCTTGCTCTTAAAACCATCCCTCGGCTCTGCTGGACCCGGCTAACTTTTAAATTCTCAAGAGGAGGGAGGGAAGAAGTATGGCCGCGCACGCGCGAAAACCCCGAGGCCGGGCATCATCGCGACCTGCGACCCGGCGACCTGGTCGCAAGGTCGCAGATGCGCATCTTCCAAAAGTTTCGAAGAGTTGCGACCCTGGCGACCCGGCGACACAGTCGCCCGGTCGCAAGGTGCTGGACCCTCGGTGTTCGTAAGTTGCGACCCGGCGACCCGGCGTCCGATCTCGAGGTCGCAAGGTCGCGCCTGGACTCTGTTCTTGCAATCCGCGACCCAACGACCCAGTAAACCAATAGCCCAATTTTGCATGTGGCACAGCTAAATTTCATCACTAAATTGTAACTGGTTTTATATCACCATGTCGTTCTTATCGTGGGACTCTTTTATGAATTTGACAGGTGAAATTCAAGAAGACATAGAGTGCATACCTGTGTTATCAGATTCTAGTGACATGGCGCCCCCGCTGTCTCGGAGGAAGGACAAGAAAATAGTGGAAGAGATTGATGAACTGGAAGTGGTGTCCCCACCCCCAATATACAGGGATACACTATGTACGTTTACAAAAGACGACAACATGCGATGGTACCAAGTATATCATGAGTTCGCCATACCGGAAGAGGAATTTCCAGAAGATCTCCCAGACCGGGAAGTATACTTGGCAGTGAAGAAGTCCAAACTACATCTGGCAGGGGAGCATCCAGCCATATTCCCATGTCCAGAAGTTATGGATTGGATCATACAAAAGACGGACCCCCAGAAGTTTGTGATCCGGGACAGCAAAGGCAGAGCTTTCGCTACGCTGGTAGGCGCAGATGCTCACATTTATTACTCACTGCCTCACCCAGATGAGTATTTATCTCCAGAATGGGCTATTGCTCACGCTGTTTCGATAGTTGATACTATTAGACAATGGTGGGAGGAGCTCGAGAAGTTCAAGGTCAAGAAAGACCAAGAATACCCGGTGGCGAGCCTGAGGAAGGTTTACAAATTGGTTGCCACCATGCTTTGCAGACTTTACGGGTGCCCAGATTGCTCCACTTTCAGCGGCAGTTGGGCCACTATCATGGAGTATGTGACAACATATGGCACCCGTTTCAACTAGGCCGGCATATTGATGACTTCGATGCAGACCAACTTGAACGCAGCATTGGCCCCAGATGAAGCAATGCCTGCCGAATTTTACATGCCCTCTTACCTACTAGATGCTGTCTACGCCATAGTACAGTTTGAGGGATGGGCACACAAATGGGATCACGAGCAGTCGCGCGCAATTCATCTACAATTAAAGGTATTTTGGGAGTCCAAATACAAACAGGATATAGATCAGATTTCCCAAGTATTTATCCCCTCTCTGTACAGACATTTATTTGGCCAAGACGCCCCTTGCATGTCTTCGCGGGCCAAGGAGACTCTAGTCAAAGTGGCACACTGGTTCCCTTTCCCTGGATACACCTTCATCCGAGTCTTTGGAACTTACAAGGCACCACATGCTATACCTCGCTTTGTTACAGACAAAATTCTTATTCAGGAGGTATGCTTTCAAATGTCGCACAGCTTCTCCAACATCTTGTCTAAAGGCAAAAAGAAGTCGTGGCCCACGCTACCCCTCACCATTGGTGCATACACAGTTAAAGACTTCAGGGAAGTAGCAGCAGAAGCAGAAGTAATGAGAAGTTATCAGCTCGGGGCGCTTGAACACCGAACCTATGACCCGGAGAGAATAGTTCCTGAACACTTCCTGAGAGCTAAATTCAAGTGGACTTATCAGCATCTTGAGCGCCCGGCGGAAGATGAGAGAAGGAAATGGTATAATGCTGAAAGACAAATCGCTCCGGGAGCAGACGTGGTCCAAGAAGACCCAGATGATCAGAGCTTAGAAGACAGAAGTCGTCAGTTAGGAGGTTCCTCTTCCTCTTTACCCAAGAAATATCGAACCAACACAGGGCTTACTCCATCCATCAAACAAAAAGAAGCAGAGGCAAAAGCCCAGCAAGAAAGGGAGAAGAAGATAAAAGAGGATGAGGAAGCGCGCCAAAAGAGTGCAACAGCAACCCAAAAGAAGAAGCAGGCCAAAGAGGCCAGGAAAGAAAAAGAGGGCAAAGAGGCACAGGCCGCAACAGAATGGGCACTTAAGGCAGAGCTGGACAAAGCAGAGGCTGAACGCCAAAAAAAAGCCGAACAGGCTGCTGCCGTTGAGCAGAAGAAGAAGGCCGAAATAGAAGCGGCAGTAGAAGCTGAACGTCGGCGAAAGGAAGAAGAAGAAAAGAACACAGAAGAAAGGGAGGATGACATGTTGGACGACCTCGAAGTGACTCCCCTCGATATACCACTGGGCAGTACCAAGCTCTCTGACGTTAGATCGACCCAGAGACAGGAAGAAGATGTGTTTGACCTGACCAGACTCACATTCGATCAGTTTTCTTTCAAAATCCGGCAAGAGAAGAGGAGGTCACTCGCGCAAAGTCCCTCTGCCACATCCACAGTGGCAACAGGCAAAGACATAGTCCTTGATACCAGGACTAATCCTGTAATGATAACGTCGTAGTCTTGCTTTCGCCGCGGCTACGGAGGAATGTAGCAGTGAGCAGAGAAATAGTCTCTCTGCAAAATAGACTGCAAGCAGCTGAGCAGCGCGAGAAAAGAGCAGAGCAGGAGAAAGCAGAGTTGAGAGCAGAAATTCAACAACTCCGAGACCAGATTCCACCGCTAAATGAAGTCCCACTGGCCATTTTCAACGAATGTGAAATATTAGAAGCAACCATGAGGCAGGTGTATGGAGAAATGTTCACCATCAAACAAACAGTCGCCCCACTGGTAAGGGCACGAGCAGAAACCGAGCGAACACGAGCGACTCGGGAGACTTCACGGAGCCGCAGAACGGGATGATGGGCTGGACAATACGGTACCCTCGAGCACACGAAAATTTTTTACAAAAGGGGCCCGGATTCACACGCGGGATGCAAAGGTTCGGCTCCGCATGGCGATACAATCTAAAGATAAGCCCCATCTAAGGACACAGACAAAGTAATGTCTGCGTACAACCACACAGTCAGCGGTATCGACTCAATGCATACTTTGCACACATTCCATCGCTTGGGGCATGGACGAAGAGAAAACACCGGGAACAAGTGGACCGGGACATCCAATCACTTGGTTTCATTCACTCCGAGCAGCTATGTCTTGACCGAACCCTCGGCCCCCTCAAGAGCATCGGGTCGGTGGCGTAATAGGGTAGCGGATTTATACCAAGCTTGCCTCGCTTTCAAATCAGATCGCACAGAAGAGGGAAACCTTAGTACCAAATGGGTTGGAATGTATGCATTGATTGAAGGAGGAGGTCCCTCTGGTTTCCCCCATAGCGGCAGAGTACCGGACATGGCAGGATTTTCTCAAGGAGCAACAGGTTGACGTCCCTGACATTAACATTACGCGTCCATCTCCACAGCCCAGTGGCAGCAAGTCATGAGCAGCAGTTAGATCTAGGTCGCAAGTCGCACCAACAGGACAGGTCGCAAGGCGCACCAACAGGACAGGTCGCAGGTCGCACCGCCTACCCAGGTCGCAAGTCGCGCATACCAGACAGGTCGCAAGTCGCAACCTCTTCGAGGTCGCGAGGCAACTCAACAGGCAGGCAGGCAAAAAGTCGGGAAGCCCAAAGGGCATGTTTGGTGCTATAAAACTCCCTACGGGGAAAGATAAAAGGGCTTTTTCTTTTTGAGACTCAAGAGCTACATTGCATTGTATTAAAAGATTATACTCTTATACATGTGAATACGGATACTCGTCACAACCCCTTTGTTTGGATGATGTGTTTTACTGCGTGAACACTAAGTGTATTGCCTCATACAGTTTCAGAACATCTTTTGATTAATGAAGCTGCTTATTTTAAAGCATCGTTTATGCATCATAGCTATCTGTGTTTGTATTGATGATGTACAGTTTACCTTTTGCTCTATTAATGAATGTTAATGAACTATTTTGTTAGCATTTCATTTCATCTTTCAGAAAGTAAAGGAACATCTCGCCATAAAGAACTATTTCTGTTGTGGTCAGACTACCTTACAAGCAGTACCCCAAAGACGTGTTGCTAACAACATCTCCTTAGGCATACATGCTTTATTTATAGCCTAGCTACACTAGTGTTTTATTCGTGTTTAATGCGTCAGTCATGTATTCTGTATCATGTGGATGAGTGTGTGTCCGCAGGTTCAATCAGGTTCTTTTGAGACAGAAGGGAAGGCGTCTTAAGTGGTAGCCGGACCCACACCCCGGACGGGATCCCTACTCCAAACGTTTTAAGGTCTAATTGGGACTTTCTACCGGGGAGATCCCCTACTGTTGGCCGGACCAATTTTCCCGTCAACACTCTCCAATGCAGAAATTAAAATGTAGAAATTGGAGAATAATGTGCAGTGAGAAAACCTGCAGAATGCATAGTGCTACTCTTCTTCAAAACCAATGCTGCTCTTCTTCAAAACCACTTTTTGAATGCGGCAAAATGTCTGCTGCAGAAACTCTCTAAATGCTACAAAAATATCAAGAATTTTTGCAAATATGCACAGGCCATAAACACAAATGGCTCACTCAAGGTTGAGTTGGTTATGAACGTATCAGCTCTAATACCATGTTAAACACCATGTTAAACACACACATGGTGTATGAGAAAGATAAACACACACACAACAAGAAACTCAACACACAATGAAGGATAAGCGTGCAACTCTCTTATTTTTCCATTATACATGATGTACATTTATAGTACAATGGTGTGACTCTTGGTTTCACATTTCAAGGTCACTTGAACTCCATTGTGACTTTTCACATTCCACACCTACCCATGTAGGATTAGGTGTTCCAACAAATTCAAAAATTAATTTCCAATTTCTAAAAAAATAAATTTTATATTTAATTTTACAAAAAATTTAATAATCTTTGAAAATAGTTTTTAAAAATTTGCAAATTAATTAGATTCTAAGCATTTTGACCTAAGTCGAATGAGAAAATTGAAATGAAACAGGTGGTAGACAAAGTTCCCATATGCAGCTAAAAGGGAAAAATGGTGATTGAGAGTATCTCGGGTCATGAAATTCAAGATGATTGTCTTGCACATGTGGAAGACCTACCATAAAAGAAAACTAAAATTAAACAAAATAGAAAAATATATTGAAACAAAGCATACCTTAAGCACTTCACATTTATAGATTAAAAAAAAAAATCATTATTTATCTACATTAGATCCCTTTAATTCTAATGAGATGGCAACTTTATGATTTAGAGATTTAATCACACTGTGAGCGTCCTTTAACTGGGTTTTACCCTTGACGTTGGGTGAATTTTTTTCTTTAAATTTATTCTTCACTTGGAACTTGGATCTTGACTCGTTATTTTCATAAATTAATTGGATGATTTGATATTGTTGGAAATATTGTCATTGATGGCAAAGGAGCACAAAGGAGCAGCACCATGACAAGGGAACAAATCAGATTCAAATGAAATTGTTGCAGAAAAAGAAAGTAAAGTGGCAGAGGCTACAAGAGGAGGGTTTAGACAGGAAGAAGTTTTTTTGAACAGTCAGGGTTTTGTTTTGTCTATCTGTGTATGCTTGGCAATTTCCCAGAGGGTTTAACCTCTTTGAAATCCATTTGATTATACATTCTGTGTAGAATTTTGAGTATATTTACTTATGTGTAAAGATTCAGAGGAATTTAGAGAATTCTAGTTTGTTTGCTTGAGATTGGGAAGTGTTAATTTATTTATGGTTAATGATTTATGCAGCAGAAAGGAGGGTTTTATCCCTTTGAAAATTCATTGATTTATGGTTTCTGTGTAGCATCGAGAGTTATTAACCTCTGTAATAAGGATTCAGAAGAAAATTAGAACTATGGTTCTTTGGTTGAGAGCGCAGTGATAATCATTCTCTGTTTATTGAGTTATGCAATGAAAAGGAGGTTTTCATGAGAAATTGAAGTTAAACGAAGAAATGGTGAAAATCCACATTTGAACGCGATTTAAAACAAAGTTTGCAAGTTAAGCGGTTTTCAGGAAAATCAGACACTATTTTCGCACAACCTTTGAGTTGTGGGTGGTTTTTCCCATTTCGAACACGATCGAATGATATTGCAACACGTCACGAGCATAATACCACCCATTTCACGTCACTTTTGGTTGATAAACTACGGAGGTGGAATGAATGCGACTACCATCCGCTTAGATTTGTGGAAGATCCGACGGAGTTCACGTTGAAAGCTGCGTGGGAGTTAAAATAAGGTATGGACCCGATGTTGTATGCAATGAATTTTTATTAAGGGTTTGAAGTCCGGAATTATTTCCGAAGGTCTAAATATTCCAAAGGTTTTTTAATATTTCCAAAGGTTTAATGATATTTCAATGGAGTTTTATTAAAGTGGTTGAAGTTCGGAAATACACTGGCGAGGGGATTTTAACCTATGTTTAAAATTAAATTAAACATTTCCAAAGGTTCTGATATTCATTCTGAAAGAGTTTTAAACATTGGGTTAAAGTGAGTTATATTGTTCCAAAGGTTAAAAAGGGGATTTTTCTTCCGAATATTATAAAAGTGGATTATAATGTTTTGAAAGGGAAAAGGGACTTTTAGCCTTCGTGGTGCATTTTTATTAAATAAAGCAAGATGATGTGGAGCTAACCCCACATATCGAAAATAAATCAAGATGATGTGGCAAGATGACATGGACCTAGCCCGCATATCGCAAATTGCAAGTTCAGAGGGGTGAATATCGTAAGAGCAAAGTTGCGATGCAAAGGAAAGAAGCGATGCGATGTGCCGATGAGAAGGGACACGTGGTGGCACAGCGCTACATCGTGCATCGGCGATGCAAAGTCCATCGCATACTGCAAAGTGGCGAGGCGATGCGATGCGAAGGAAAGAAGCAATGCGATGTGCCGATTAGAAGGGACACGTGGTAGCACATCACTACATCGCGCATTAGCGATGCAAAGTCCATCGCATACCACAAAGTGGCGAGGCGATGCGATGCGATGCGATCGCATATCGAAATCAGAGCAGGAGAGATATCGCACAACCTAGAAGTCATGTTAGTTGCAATGCGAAGTAGCGATAGAGTCAAGTGGGACCCGTCGCATATCGCATATCGCAATCGGTGATGTTTATGTTATAAGAATTCTCAAGATATAAAAGTTGCGATGCGAAGTAGCGATAAAGCCAAGTGGGACCCATCACATATCGTACATAGGGAGATCATATAGATGAAGGCACATGGATAACAGGAATCCCCGAAGTGCAATAAAGAGAGCGGACATGATAAAGAACAAAGCCGAAGCCTAAAGCATTTCAAGTCCGGCAGTATGTGGATTTTCTTTTGTAAATCTTTTCAGAGAGCAAAAGGAGGACTATAACGTAAAACAAAAAGGAAAGTATGAAAGCGGGCAGAAAGGCGGGAGGACCCGACATAAAGAAAAAGAGGCAGAGTCGAGAAAAGAAGAATCTAGTGGCACTGTTGAAAACAAATAGAATGGGTCAAGTCGGACAAAATGAGCAGTTATGTAGCAAAGCTAGACTATAATGGCAGAAACTGAAAAGATAGTGACAGCAGCAGAAAAGACAAATGTATGGCGAACCAAGAGCTGAAAGGGCTGATTAAAAGGTTTGATTGTAGCTGTAATTGTATTATTGAATTTGTATTGTTTGTGATGTAAAGGCAAGTCTCCGTAGGTAAGGAAAAACTCCACTGTAATACACAAATATATATACATTCTGTTATATCATTCTGAAGCTGCTAGACAAGAAAATGAGAAGGGGGAAGGCAAAGACTCATACCTGTTCATTTCGAATTTCCTGTGGAATGAAAAAAGTTATGAGGTGATCCCTATAAATAATGTTACCAGCATATGAATAAATATATTGGAGAATGAAGAAATGAGTGAGATAGTGTAAGAAGAAGAAGGAGTAGAGAGAGGAGTTGTGAAGATCTAGAGATGATAAAGAAAATTTGAAGGCTGGAAGGACTACAGTAAAGAAGGATAAAAACAGAGCTGATATCCAGGTAAATCAGCATATGATTTTATTGTACAGTGAGGAAGTTGGTGCTTCCATGTCAAGTTGTAGCTTGATAGAAGTCCAGTTGTATTTGGCTGAGGTAGGAGCCTCCTGTAGGTTGTAGCTTGTAGAAAATCGATCGGAGTTGGAGCTTCCTTGCAAGTTGTAGCTTGCAGAATTGAAGTAGTAGCCTACTATAGGTTAGAGCCTACAGAAAATCAGTGGTGAGAGGGAGTTGTAGCTTGCCTTTACATCACAACAATAATAATATGTGGTTTTATCCCTTATGGGTTTCCATTTATATATGTTATCTCAGTGCATGATGATTATGTGTTGATATTTTGTATTTAATCTGCTTAATACCTATTGCTCACTTTTAAGATTGGTGTTCCATTGTATATTAAGTTGATCATGAAATGAAGATGTAAATAAGTATAAAAGAAAGTTTTACAAGACCATAATTGCATTAAACTTATTCACCCCCCCTTGAGTTTAACCAAGGGTTCAACAATTGGTATCAGAGCAGGTTCCTTTTGCATCAGTTTAACAACTGGAAGGAGATCCTAGGTCCCCAAGATGGCTAGCCTAGAAGGATGCTCAAAAAATAAAGCCCCTTTGTTAATTGGTACAAATTATGCCTTCTGGAAAATAAGAATGAGGACGTACATAATGTCTCTAGGAATAGAAGTTTGGGTAGCTGTGGAATTGGGATATGCCCAAAAGGAGTCTGACTCAGAGAAAGATGCCAAACAAGATTTTATAGCTAATGCAAAAGCCATGAATGCACTCTTAAGTGGTTTGTGTGAGGCAGGATTTATCAAAGTAATGCACAAAAAGACTGCCAAAGAAATATGGGACACATTAGAAAGTATCCATGAGGGAGATAAAAAGGTGAAGGCTACCAAGCTGCAAGTCTATAGAGCCCAGTTTGAAAATATATAAATGAATGAAGAAGAAGATGTTTCCAGCCTCTTCTTAAGGGTTGGAGAAATTGTAAATAACATGAAAGCTCTAGGAGAAACCATTAGAGAATGTGTAATTGTACAAAATATATTGATATCTTTACCATCCAGGTTTAACCCCAAGGTGTCTACCATAGAAGAAACAGCTGATTGGGAAACTTTGACCATGAACCAATTACTTGGAAACTTAACAGCCTATGAGATGAGACTTCCACAGAGGAAGTTAAATTTGAGGGAGGCAGCCTTGAAGACAGATAAGAGCAAAGAAGGAAAAGAAGATACATGATCTGCTCTGATGAAGAAGAGGCCAAATTTGTCAGAAGATTGGATAGAGGCTCAGGCAAGTATAAAGGTAAACTTCCTTTTAAATGCTTTAACTGTGGAAGATTTGGGCACTCTGCATCTAAGTGTCCTCTTAAGAAAACAAAGAATCGGACTCAAGAGATAGAGAAAACCTAAACAAATAACTGGCAGAAAGGGAAGAGATTCAATAGAAGATCATTTTATGTTCATCAAGATAGCAGTGCATCTAAAAACTTAGATGAATCCTCAAATGAATAAGGAACCTCTGAATTTGTGTTGATGGCCAAGGAAGAGTCTGAAGGATTCCTTCTAGAAGATGAGGAAGAAGGTGAGGTAGATCTTGAGGGGGAGCTAAGAAGTGCCCTGAAGGAAATAGACAGACTTAAACTCAAGTGCAGAAAACAAAAAGACATTCTCCTCAAATGTGTAAAAGAGGTACCAAATTCAGAAGATATCATTCAATTGAAAGTAGAACTTGAATAATTTAAGAAGGTGGAAGACATTCTGCTAAAGCAAATTAAAGATAAACATCAGGAGCAAGAGAAATTGGAAGAAGAAGTAGTATGGCTGAGAAAGAAACTAGAAAACACCCAAAGGGAACTATCAATGAACACTCCTCGAATGAAAAGCATTGAAGAGTTGGACAAAATTATTAATGCTCAAAGGTCTCCTCTCATAAAGGCTGGGATAGGATATGAAGGAGAAACCAGTAAGTCCAAGGTAGAAGATAACAAGAATACCATTTTTGTAAAAGTTGTAAAGGATAATGAAGCAGCTCAAAAAGGAACTATAGAAGCAGAAACCAGCAGTAACTTGATGTGTGATGAAACAAACAGAAAAAAGTAGCAACATCAAGAGACAAAGAACAAAATGAAGAAATAGTCAACTGAAAAAGGCTTTTACAATCCTGAATATGAATTAAATAAATTCGGAAGCTATCAAAAGAGATTCTTTCCTCCTATGAGAAATATCACTTGTTTTGTCTGCCACAAGCTGGGACATATTGCTGCATACTGTCAGACAAAGATAATCAATTTCAACCAGCAAAAAATGCAGAAATTGAAAAGACTACCTCAAGCAAACAAATGGATAGGAAAACCCTTCACCAGGTACACTAATCATTTCCATGGGTATTTGTTTTTTTGTAAGGGGTTTGGCCATAAATCCATGGAGTGTAGAACATATGGACAAAGACTGATGTTCAAAACCCCAAGGAGATATATGAACAATGGAGAGTTCACTCGTACACATAATCCATTTAAAAATATAATCAAATGCTTTGTATGCCATAAAATCAGACACATGTCTTCCAAATGTCCTCTCAAATAATGTGGTCCATCTTCTCAGAAAAGGTGCCAAAAAAATAGCTGCCTACAGTGGAAAAGGAAGTTGAATAAGTTTGACCTGGATCTAATAGCCCAAGATCAGAAAAGCCAATAGTATTTGGACAGTGGATGCTCTAAGAATATGACTGGAGATAGAAGCAAGTTTGTAACCTTTGATGAAAAGAAATCTAGAAATATAACATTCGGAAATGATAAAGCAGGGAAAATCAAAGGAAAAGGCTCAGTCAGTTTGAATAATGGAAGAGGAAAGGATCAAGATGTACTATTTATGGATGGGATGAAATCCAATCTGCTAAGTGTTAGTCAAATGTGTGATAAAGGCTGTGAGGTCCTTTTCAGAGCCCAATATTGTGAGGTAAGATCAAGCACCACAGGAAAGACCTTGATCAAAGGTGTTAGAACATAAACTAATTTCTATATAGTGGAAGAAGAGAATGAATCATGCCACATAAGCAAACTTGATGAATCATGGTTATGGCATAGAAGACTGGGACACCTAAAATTTGACCACATCATCAGTCTAAGCAAGAAGAATGCAGTCAGAGATATGCCAGCAATAAAGAAGCCTTCAAATACAATATGTAAATCTTGCCCATTGGGCAAATAGACACGCACATCATTCAAGACCAAAGATGAACTATCAACAAGTAGGCCACTTCAGCTTGTACACATGGACCTATTTCGACCTTCAAGAACTAAAGCACCAAGTGGAGAATCTTATTTCATGCTGATAATAGATGATTTTTCCAGAATGACGTGGGTAGAATTTCTCAAATATAAATCTGAAGCACTTGAGAAATTCAAGATATTCAAGGCATTGGTAGAAAATCAAACAGGATGCAAGCTAAAGTGCATCAGATCAGACAAAGGAGGTGAATTCACAGACTATGATTTTGCAGACCTATGCAATGAGTATGGGATAAAACAACAATTTACAATTGTAGGTACACCTCAACAGAATGGAGTGGAAAAGAGGCAAAACAGGTCAGTACAACAGATTGCTAGAGCTATGATGCGAGAAAGTAACATTCCCCAAACCTACTGGGCAGAATCAGTACACACAGTTGTTCACATTCTCAACAAAGATCATCTAAGACTAAATTGTGATAAGACTCCTTACGAATTATGGCATGGTAAACCAGCATCAATCAAGCACTTTAGAGTCTTTGGAAGCAAGTGTTTCATAAAAAATAATGATGAAAAACTAGGGAAGTTTGATGCAAGAGCTGATGAAGGAATATTTTTAGGATATGCATCCAAGAGTAAGGGTTACAGGTGCTACAACAAAATACTGCACAAAATTGTGTAAAGCATTGATGTAAGATTTGATGAAGATCTACCAAACAGAACAAGAAGCACAAAATGCAACAATCCTCTAGATGATCATGAAGATGAGAACCAAGATAATGATGAACTGAGCAAAACAACAGAAGATACTGAATTAAACTCAAAAGGTCCCTCAAGACACACTCAAAGGAACCATCCAGGAGATCAAATCATTGGGGACAAGAGTGTGGGAGTCTAGACAAGAAGACAACTTTCTAAACAAACAGAAGAAGTATACATAGCCATGCTATCTCAAATAGAGCCAAAGAAGTTCGAAGAATCCATCAAAGACAAAAACTGGGTAAATGCTATGAATGAAGAACTGGACCAAATTGAGAAGAACAATACCTGGGAATTAATTCCAAGACCCATTGGGAAAAATGTCATTGACACAAAATGGATATTCAAGAATAAGATGAATGAACAAGGGCAGGTAATCAGAAATAAAGCCAGACTTGTATGCAAAGGATATTCACAAATTGAAGGTCTTTATTATGATGAAACCTTTGCCCCTGTAGCTAGAATGGAAGCAATCAGAATGTTTTTGGTCTTTGCATGCTATCATGATTTCAAGGTATATCAAAAGGATGTGAAGTCTGCCTTCCTGAATGGAGATCTAGAGGAAGAAGTCTACATCAAACAACCTGAAGGATTCTCTTTAACAGATAAACATGACTATGTGTGCAGATTAAAGAAAGCCTTATATGGTCTGAAACAAGCTCCTCGTGCATGGTATTCAAGGCTGGACAAATACTTGCAAAAACAAGGATTCAAGAAAGGAAGAGTAGACATCAATTTGTACATAAAGGCTAATGATAATGAACTCTTGATTGTAGTAGTGTATGTAGATGACATCATGTTTGGTAGCAACAAATATGAGTTAGCAAAAGGATTTGCTAAAGAAATGAAATTAGAATTTGAGATGTCTATGATTGGAGAGCTCACCTTCTATTTACAACTTCTAATTCAATAAAAGAACACAGGAATATTCATTTCGCAAGGAAATTACTTAAAAGAAATGTTGAAAAGGTTTCAAATGGAAGACTGCAAACCTGTGTCAACTCCCATGATCACTGGATGCAAACTATGTGCTAATGATGGATCAACAGATGTAGATCAAAAACTTTACAGATCCATGATAGGAAGTCTGCTATACCTAACAACTTCTAGACCAGACATTATGTTGGAAGTAGGACTTGTGGCAAGATATCAAGCAGCACCAAAACAGAACAATTTACTTGCAATCAAGAGAATATTCAGATATCTACAAGGAACTTCACATTATGGTCTATGGTATCCAAAAGGAAAAAGCTTCACATTGACAGCATACACAGATGCAGATTGGGCCAGTTGTGTCGATGACAGGAAAAGCACAAGTGGAGGTGCATTCTATTTGGGAAAAAGTCTGGTGGCATGGCTAAGCAAGAATCAAACTTCTATCTCCTTATCTACAACAGAAGCAGAATACATAGCAGCAGCAACATGTTTCACACAAGTAATGTGGATGAAACAAACTCTCCAAGACATGAAGGTAAGCATTGATGAACCTATTTCTATCAAATGTGACAATACAAGTGCAATAATTATATCAAAAAATCATGTACTTCATTAAAAAACAAAGCACATCCCAATAAAGTACCACTTCCTCAGAGAACAAGTAGCACAGAAATGAGTGAAATTGGAATATGTACCAACTAAGGAACAAACATCAGACATATTCACAAAACCTCTTGCTAAAGAACCATTCGAATATCTAAGAGACAAACTAGGGGTAGTGTCTGCAGATGTTACTCTCTAACATGATCAGAAATCAGAAATAAAAAAAGGGGGTTGCATACAAGAAACAAGATCAGTGCAGAAGACAAGAGACAGTCAATATCAGATAAGAAAGCATCATTCCAGGGGGAGAGCAATCAATAAATTGTAATAAAAGAGCTAGAATAATGAAGCAGTGCATGGAACAGGTCCTCAAGATTAGAGTATTATGAAAATATAGAACCCACACTAGGAAAAGTGCAACCCTTTGCCATTGATGTCAAAGGGGGAGGAAAAGCAAGCAAAAGAAGAAAGGGTCTTCTAAAAATAAAGCAGAGGAAGTCCTGAAGGAAGCATTGGGGTATTTCCATCAATGCCAAAGGGGAAGATTGTTGGAAATATTGTCATTGATGGCAAAGGAGCACAAAGGAGCCGCACCATGACAAGGGAACAAATTATATTCAAATGAAATTGTTGCAGAGAAAAAAAGTAAAGTGGCAGAGCCTACAAGAGGAGCATTTAGATAGGAAGAAGATTTTTTGAATAGTCAAGGTTTTGTTTTGTCTATTTGTGTATGCTTGGTGATTTCCCGGAGGGTTTCACCTCTTCGAAATCCATTTGACTATACATTCTATGTAGAATTTTGAGTATATTTACTTCTGTGTAAAGATTCAGAGGAATTTAGAGAATTATGGTTCATTTTCTTGAGATCGGGCAGTGTTAATTTATTTATGGTTAATGAGTTACACAACAGAAGGGAGGCTTTTATCCCTTTGAAAATTCATTGATTTATGGTTTTCTATGTAGCATCGAGAGTTATTAACCTCTGTAATAAGGGTTCGGAATAAAATTAGAACTATGGTTCTTTGGTTGAGAGCGCAGTGATAATCAGTCTCTGTTTATTGAGTTATGCAATGAAAAGGAGGTTTTCATGAGAAATTGAATTTAAACGAAGAAATGGTGAAAATCCGCATTTGAACGCGATTTAAAACAAAGTTTGCAAGTTAAGTGGTTTTCAAGAAAACCGGACAGTGTTGTCACACAGCCTTTGAGTTGTGGGTGGTTTTTCCCATTTCGAACGCAATCGAATGATATTGCGACACGTCACGAGCACAATACCACCCATTTCACGTCTCTTTTGGTTGATAAACTATGGAGGTGGAATGAACGCGACTACCATCCGATTAGATCTATCGAAGATCCGATGGAGTTCGCATTGAAAGCTGCGTGGGAGTTAAAATAAGGTATGGACCCGACGTTGTATGCAATGAAGTTTTATTAAGGGTTTGAAGTCCGGAATTATTTCCGAAGGTCTAAATATTCTGAAGGTTTTTTAATATTTCTTAAGGTTTAATGATATTTCAATGGAGTTTTATTAAAGTGGTTGAAGTTCGGAAATACACTGCCGAGGGGATTTTAACCTATGTTTAAAAGTAAATTAAACATTTCCGAAGGTTCTGATATTTATTCTGAAAGAGTTTAAAACATTGGGTTAAAGTGAGTTATATTGTTCCAAAGGTTAAAAATGGGATTTTTCTTTCGAATATTATAAAAGTGGATTATAATGTTTTGAAAGGGAAAAGGGACTTTTAGCCTCTATGGTGCATTTGTATTAAATAAAGCAAGATGATGTGGACCTGACCCCACAAATCGAAAATAAATCAAGATGACGTGGCAAGATGAGGTGGACCTAGCCCGCATATCGCAAATCACAAGTTCAGAGGGGTGAAGATCGTAAGAGCAAAGTTGTGATGCGAAGGAAAGAAGCAATGCGATATGCCGATGAGAAGGGACATGTGGCAGCACAGCGCTACATTGCACATCAGCGATGCAATTTCCATCACATACCACGAAGTGGCGAGGCGATGTGATGCGAAGGAAAGAAGCGATGCGATGTGCCGATGAGAAGGGAAACGTGGCGGCACAACGCTACATCGTGCATTGGCAATGCAAATTCCATCGCATATTGTGAAGTGGCGAGGCGATACAATGCGAGGAATGCGATGCGATGTGATGCGATCACATATCTCAATCAGAGTAGGAGAGATATCGCAAAACCCAGAAGTCATGTTAGTTGCGATGCGAAGTAGCGATAGAGTCAAGTGGGATCCGTCGCATATCGCATATCACAATTGGCGATGTTTATGTGATAAGAATTCTCAAGTTATAAAAGTTGCGATGCAAAGTAGCGATAATTCCAAGTGGGACCCATTGCATATCGCACATCGGGAGATCATATGGACGAAGGCACATGGATAAAAGGAATCGCCGAAGTGCGATAAAGAGAGCGGATGCGATAAAGAACAAAGCCGAAGCCTAAATAATTTCAAGTCCGGCAGTATGTGGATTTTCTTTTGTAAATCGTTTCGGAGAGAAAAAGGAGGACTATAACGTAAAACAAAAAGGAAAGTATGAAAGTGGGAAGAAAGGTGCGGGTAAGGACTTGACATAAAGAAAAAGAGGCAGAGTCGAGAAAAGAAGAATATAGTGGCACTGTTGAAAACAAATAGAATGGGTCAAGTCAGACAAAATGAGCAGTTATGCAGCAAAGCTAGACTATAATGGCAGAAACTGAAAAGACAGTGACAGCAGCAAAAAGACAAATGTATGGAGAACCAAGAGCTGAAAGGGCTGATTGAAATGTTTGATTGTAACCGTAATTGTATTATTGAATTTATATTTTTTGTGATGTAAAGGCAAGTCTCCGTAGGCAAGGCAAAACTCCACTGTAATACACACACACACATATATATACATTCTGTTATATCATTCTGAAGATGCTAGACAAGAAAATGAGAAGGGGGAAGGGAAAGAGTCATACCTGTTCATTTCGAATTCCCTGTGGAATGCAAACAGTTATGAGGTGATCCCTATAAATAATGTTACCAGCATATGCATAAAGATATTGAGAGAATGAAGAAATGAGTGAGATAGTGTAAGAAGAAGAAGGAGCATAGAGAGGATTTGTGAAGATCCAGAGATGATATAAAGAAAATTTGAAGGCTGGAAGGACAGCAGTAAAGAAGGAGAAAAACAGAGCTCATATCCAGGTAAATCAGCATATGATTTTATTGTACAGTGAGGAAGTTGGTGCTTCCATGTCAAGTTGTAGCTTGATAGAAGTCCAGTTGTAGCTGGCTAAGGTAGGAGCCTCCTGTAGGTTGTAGCCTGCAGAAAATCGATGGGAGTTGGAGCTTCCTTGCAAGTTGTAGCTTGCAGAATTGAGGTAGTAGCCTACTGTAGGTTAGAGCCTACAGAAAATCAGTGGTGAGAGGGAGTTGGAGCTTGCCTTTGCATCACAACAATAATAAGATGTGGTTTTCTCCCTTATGGGTTTCCACTTATATCTGTTATCTCAGTGCATGATGATTATGTGTTGATATTCTGTATTTAATCTGCTTAATACCTGTTGCTCACTTTTAAGATTGTTGTTCCATTGTATATTAAGTTGATCACGAAATGAAGATGTAAATAAGTATAAAAGAAATTTTTACAAGACCATAACTGCATTAAACTGATTCACCCTCCCCCCTCTCAATTTAACCAAGGGTTCAACAGATATTCCAAACAAGGAACTTTAACCATGTATTATTGTTTCCAATACATATTGGCAATAAGCTCATCTAAATAAGAAGTACCCAGAGAAGATTATCTCAATCATTCGTATCATCTTGATAACAAGAAAAACCCTCATATTGGAGCTTATTATTTTTTGGTGATGGCTCATGATTGGTTTCCAAATCAATCAAGGGAACATCCATAGGGGGGATTTTATGGCTAGTCCTTCTAGCTTGAGAATTTTTCCTTTGAATTTTCTTTGTCTTAACCATATCATGTTTATTGTTCTTTATTTGAGCAATTTCCTGTTCTTGTGCAGGTTGCGCAAAATATGGTTTGGGTCGAGGAGACATTACGGAGGGTTTCAAATCATGGGATCTTTATGCACTTCTGATAACACAAATGGAGGTTAAAATTTTTTAGACTTCAACCTTATTATCATCTAAAATAGGTGGCCTTTATGGTTGGAAAATTTCCTCACACTCATCCTGTCGGAATTCATCATCAAGAGATGGGGTTGAATCGATATAAGAGGGGTTGGGGGCCATTGTAGCAGAGGGTTGAATATGGCTGAATGAAAAAGGCTTATCATAACCATTATGGGAAAGAAAGGAATCCAATTTATCACCCATTTGAGCTAAATTATGTTTAACTAATATGAAAATCAAACTATGGTGGAGCAAGGACCTTCAGGGTTATTGTGGTTAGCTTGATAGGACAATGACATTTTTCATTAAAATATTCATCAAATAATAGGGAAAGTTAAGCTTTAGACCTAAGAAAACCATTAAAATCCTGATATGACACATAAAAAATATATTATACCACCCTTCATAGGTTATATATCGATGAATTAAGTGAAAAAAACCATGATATTTAGGTCTCAGAGATGATATAGGCATACCTGGGACATGGTACTCACAGTCATTTATGGTGATGAGATTCCTCCATGGGACATTTCGGACTGCGACATTATTATACAAACATTCACCTTCAAGAGGAAGGTGAGTGGCTATTACTACGAATTTCAAGTTCATTTTAACTTCCAGGTCACCCACATGGGAAATCCTCCCATTAAAAGAGGTTGAAAAATATTTAATAACCTCATTATTATGTCCTTGAAACAGTTGTATAAATTCCCACCAATTCACTTGGAGAAATAAAGCAAGACATTATTCATTATCTTCAATAAGTTCTACAACATTGAGCTCAATTCACCCTATGGGCATCATTATTCAGGATAAATACTAAAAAGAGAGTTAAATAGGGTTCGGGGAAATGAAAATAAGATACATTCAAACCATATGTTTCAAAGCTTTGGGACCTGTTATCACTCAGTAATTTCTCAAGGTTAAAGAAAGAACTCACCGAGGTGACCACAAACCTACTTTTAAGATTTAGGATCTAGCCTTCCTAGTGCTCAGAGAGGGCTCTCTCTATAAGATTTAACTTTGTTTTATATCTGATTTTAGGCTATTTATATGAGGCAAATTGGTTCTGATTTGGTGGTAAAATCAATTACTGAGATGGATATTAATAGGTCTGGTTTCCATTGGGAAAATGGATTCAATGTGTCAAGCAGATAGATCATGATCAAGGTCTAAAGTCAAATATTTTTAGGGCAAGATAGCAGAGTCACTCGATCTTTGAAGGCTAATTTGTGAAGTGGTTTAATTAGGATAAAGAGAAATTAAGGATTCTTTGATCCGGATAAGGAATGAATAGGTAGGGGTCAATCGAAATTAGGGAGCAATTAAGGGTTCCCTAATCTGGATATCAACAGAAAACATTTAATTGAAAACCAGTAAATAGCAGAGTGCTTTTAACAAATTTTGATATATCACTTCCTAATTTCACATTAAAATTTAGAACACATTTATGAATGAATGGAAAACATAAGAATATTAACAAGTAACAATAGAAAGTACTTCACTTAAGTGGCCCAACACATGAATCTTGAAATATGATGTTTTATTTCTTTGATCAAGCCTGTTGACTTGAAATTGGTACAAAAACCCTTCAGGTTCAGGAAATATGACTACATAAATCTTCAGAAATTAATCCACTCTCAATACTTCAAATGATGAAGTATTTATACAAATTCTAAACTAGAATATCTTGAAAAAATATCAAGATTGGTTTACAAATATCTCAAATTGTTTTACATAAATAGAACTTAATAAAAGGACACTCAAAACTAATGAATCTATTTGGAACTATTTTTATGGATTTATGGTGACAAAAGAAGTGAAATTTGAATTTAATATCAACTCTTAGTTGATGATGAGGCTTCCAAGTCACTAACTGTCTCCTTCCTTTGTGCATTTTGCTCCAAAAAGTATGAAAAATTAAAGTTCAGTCATACCTTTTTATATCTCAATCTGAGATAGATACATAAAACGTGAAAGAGGTTATTGTTGATAAATATGTTTTTGAGATAAAACTCTCTCAGTTTCCTAAAATTCCTCTCTAATTGTTCACAATAGGCTCTACAAAAAGATGTGTAATACATAACTTTACACAATCTGAAAAATAGGATGTGAAGATGAGCATGTATCTCTCATTCTGTAATACCTGTGTAAAAAGCGAGATAGGTTTTTGTAGATTGGCCTCTTAGGAACACAAACCTCCTCCATTTTTTCAAAATTTCATCTTGAGGTTATTGTTGATAAATATGTTTTTGAGATAAAACTCTCTCAGTTTCCTAAACTTCCTCTCCAATTGTTCACAATAGGCTCTACAAAAAGATGTGTAATACAGAACTTTACACAATCTGAAAAATAGGATGTGAAGATGAGCACGTATCTATCATTCTTTAATACCTGTGTAAAAAGCAAGATATATTTTTGTAGATTTTCCTCTTAGGAACACAAACCTCCTCCATTTTTTAAAAATTTCATCTTGGATTGGCCACAATCGCTTCTGCAAAACAATGACTTAAACAGGAAATTTCTAGAAAATGTGCCTTCCTGCTTTGTTTTTATCTTTTAACCTTTTTGTTCTTTTAATTTTTTTTTCTTTTACTTTGGATAAAATTCATTGTTGTCAGTGAAATTTTTTTCATCTCTATTTAATCGTTACTACCTTTGTATTTACTTTTACTATTTTACCTTGACAGCTTTGTTTTTTCTGATTTGACTTTCACTCTGACTTTTATCTAATACACTTTAACTCTAATGCTCTTTGACTGTTATGTTTTCACTGTCACTGTGAATTATTATTTCACTTTTACCATTCACTGTGCAAATTTATCTCTCTCTGCATAAATTACTTCTTTCTGTTCTGCTTCCTGAAATATTTTGTTAAGGAATATCAATTAAAATTCATTTCTTTGTAAGTTTTTTAGGAGTGAAAATTTTTAACTAGTATTAAATTGTTTATCCCAAATATCCTTTTGTTACTAACCAGAAAAAAAAAAAACATTAATTAATGAGACAGAGGTCTGCAAGGAGGGATTATGGCTTTGATGATGGGAAAAGACTGTAAAAAATGGTTTGAACTGCAGCGGGGTTTCTGGGCTAGTGGAAAGCTTTCTGAGGCTATGTTGGTCCTTATAGTACTCAGAGGTCTCCCTCAACATTCATACAAGTCGAAATAGGTTGGTTTTTTTCAATTTAGGCTTAAACTAAAGCCAAAAGCATTTTATCAGGCCGAAAATGACTCTTTTTGTGCGAAATTCTAACAAACACGAGGAAAAATAGTGTAGTCAGATGTTTTTATTAGTTTTTATTTAACATTAAATTCATTAATGCACAGTCTTATCACATGGATGGAAGGTTTGGCATGCAGGAGGGAAAAATCGTCAGTGGTTTTTGCAACGTTGGAGGGCAGTTTATGGTTTTACTTAGAAGGATGCGATCCAATATTGAATGGACGCGTGGAGGAGAGAGAGTAGGCGAAAACCACTCATATCTCAAATACAAAATGGATTAACAACTGCACCATTTAATTTGCGATATGGATGATGGGCTGTTGGATTTGTTGGGCGGATGTGAACGATCATGATTTATTGATGAAGTTAAAGGGTAATGGGCATGGGGCTCGGGGTTCTTTATGCGGTGGGGTTTAAGTTTTATACATTTAAAACATAGTTTAAACGTAAAATATTATGTTTAATGAGATAGGTGGAATAATCACTTTATAAGGAAAATAGGCTATATACAGATGTAAAGTAGCCTTTGGACAGGTTAATATAAAATATATGTCTTAAACCTATGGGGGAGCGGAGAATATGTCACGTAGAGTATTTAAACCATAGGATAACATAAAAATGTGGTTTTGGGATATTTATATAAATGAATTAATATAATACGGGATGGAAAGGTATATAGTGGAATTAATATATTAAATTAGTGTTAATATATGAAATGAATGAGCGGAATATACAAAATACCCTATGTAAAGTGTAATTTAAGTGATTGGGCGTAATTTTCATAGTGGTGGCCCCATTTTAACATTTCACACTTAGTACTTAGGATAAAGCATATTTGTGGGTTTTTTGAATGGAATGAGAGTTAATTAAAAGGTTTTTTACTTTTCTTAAGCAAAAAAGGTGTTTTAACCTAGGAAAAGGGATTTTATCTTAGGAAAAGAGTGATGTTGAGTAAAAGGGTTTTAACGAAGAGAATCCAATACTTATTACCAATAAGTCATTAAGCCTTGGGTTTGGTCCCAACAAAAGTCAGAGAAATTCTCTGAGCCTTCATGACCGAAAGATTTAGTACTGGAACACATTGCGGGGAGGGAAATTAGTAATATGCCAAATGATGTTTATCCATGCCTTGTGAAACTGCTTTCTTCCTACCCATCATTTATTCTATCATTTTTTACTTTATTTGCATGGGTGCATTTGAACTTGCAACCTTGAATCCATTTTTGTTTTAAAGTAGTAAACTATGTAATTGTAGCCTTATTTCATCTGAGGGCTCAGATTAAATTGTTGAGCTCCTCATTTATTCTCTAACTATATACTGATTTGTCAAGTTTAAACTGTTTGACAGATATTTATTCTCTATCTATAAACATGAAATTTAAATCATGAAAAAGTTAAGATTAAACTATTTAACTCATCATGGATTATGGCATGTTGAGCAAGCTACACATAATCATTATTTTTTGCAGTGAAAAGTAACTAGTAGTGGCATTTTGACTTGCATCACTTTCATGTATTATTTTTATCTCTTTTTTGTATTTGGGTTCATTTTTATATTCTTTTTTATCTTTTTCTTTTCAAGTCATTGGATTTTTCTTTTAGGACATACCCTCTTTTCATTTTTTTAAATATGGGAAAACATTTGCAGAAAGCAAAGGTATGTACAATATTTCAAGATTTTTAATAGAGTCAAATCAAAATTATGAATCCTATATTTATAGGACCCTAACAGTGGCTTCACAGGGGGATGGCATCTCCTTGTGAGATGTCAAGAACACCGTTGACTAGTAGCCTGGTCCATTGGGCCAATCCCAAACATGCATATGCTGTGACTGAAAACTCTTGAACTGAATTTATACCTTTTTCTGAGAACTAAAATCTGATCTTAAATTGTAAGAACATACTGCAAATTTCAAACCAAACTGATAGATCATCAATATATTTAGGACCTTCTCCTTGGCTTCAAATCTTAATGAATTATTTCAAAACTATCTGAAAACTGAAATAAGCTAAAATCCTACCTACTTACTCTAATCAGCTCTCCAACTACTGGTTAGGTAAAATGAAATAGCCAACGCAACCATTAAAGCATTATGTGCTTTGATATATTTTTTTTCACTTTCTTGTTGATTATCAAAACTGTAATTCTGCAACCTATTAGAAACTTGTCAACAAATGAGAGGATAAGGAAATACTTGATTTCCTTTGTTGATTCTAGAAACTTTTCAAAAGGATCTTCCAATATATATACACTAATATTTAACTGATCTAAACAAATGTGCATCTTTTCTAGATGGCCTCCATGCCATGAAAATGAAATGCTATTTTCATCTTTATTTCCCTGCAAACTTTCAGATAAACTTTGTGATGATATTTCTACTGATTGTAATGTTTGACTATTGAAACCTTTATCATCTTGATTCTGAAAATCATAGCTAGTTAATGGAGGCAGGATTTGAATTCATTCAATATCCAACATATCAGCTATTGGATAATGAAAAACTTGGGAAAATTGCTGCAACCTATGGTATATAGAATTCCATGGGACTTCATAAACTTCAACAAGTTTCTCATCCTTTTATTTAAATATGTTATACCATATTTCCTTTAAAAGCTGAAATGATTCAAAACATAGTGGTATGGAACTCTCTTGTGTCATTTGATCAGATGTTTTAATAAAATTTGATAATTGTACTTGTGAAACTGAAAAATCTTGATCAAGAGTTTCATTATCTTCTTTGTTGTCAATTACAATACCTAAAGACTGTTGATGGTTGATTGCATGAAAGTTGGCTCTAATAAAATGAAATGAAGAAAAACAAAGAGGTAAAGAACCTTCACTTATTTCCAAATTTTGTACTCTTTCTTCCTTACTCTCATAGTTGATTTTCATTAGCTGATTACTGTCTTCAATCTGCTGAAACTGAATTTATTCATCCCACAAACTAGCTTCTGATTTCTCTGTAAAGTTAGCTTGATTTTGGAGAACATACCTATCATCATAATGATCATACTTAGGCAAATCATCAAAAGAAGGAATGTCATCAAACATACACATTAGATTGGTAGATTCCTCTTCCACATATTGATCTGTAAATCCATTTTCTAATCTATGATAATTGGAATTGTCATGAATTTGTTCATGGCTATCAACCTCTTCTATTCCTTCATGGTGATTTTGAACAAAAAAATTCATCTTTCATAGTGATCTTCTGTATGATTTCATCTAGTTTTCTTACCAAAAGGTTTAGTTTTACCTCTGTAGTGTTTTTCTTCTCTTCTTCGGCTTTCAACTTTTCATTTCTAATTTTCAGATTAAATTCTACATCAACTACAATGTTCTACATTTGTACAAGTGTTTTTGAATCTCTTTCTCTTAACTGAAATTCTATTTCTAGATCAAAGCACTTGGATAATGCAAGAGAGCTTAATCATGAGGAGGTCTAATATTTTCTAGCATTGAATAATAAACTTGATTAAATCTGTCATAAAATTGTTGTATTTTTTCATTTGGATGTCTTTTTAATTGATTATATTATTCTATGATCACAAAAATATTGAATTTAATTATCCATCTGTCAAGAAAAATTTTGACAAACTGCTGGAAATTTGAGGTGCTTGCATTAGGAAGATTCTTGAGCCAACTTTTTATTCTATTTTGCAAAGAAAGAGAAAAAATTATGATTCTAGAATTATCTTCATCAATCTCAAATAGGTCCAGATAATTCTCAAAACATTGAATATGTTTTTGGAAAGTGATGTTATTATTTTCTCCATCAAACCTGGGGAGTTATTTGTAATAGTTATCAGGGAAATTATGGAGTATAGGAGGTAAAATGAGGGGCTTATATCTATCACGAACTTTACAAGGTATAGGAATATGCACAGGGATTGTAAGATCTGTCTTGATTATTTTAGGCTTCTTAATTGGAAAATGATCATCATAAGAGTCAAAAGAAAGCTGCTCGAAGGGATTAGGAGAATTAGTATTTACAATATTTAAAGGAAAATGATTAAAAACTAATCTAAGATCTTCTCTAAAATACAACATACATTGAAAAAATTTCTTAATGAGAAAGAACATGATGTCTTGGATTGTAATCCAAGTTAAAATCCTAATCTTTCCATATTTTCCTTTCAGGTTCATTCCTTCGATGAAGTCTTGATTGTGAAATTGATTTGGAGTCGCCAGGTGGATGATTTTAACCTTTGTGTGTCTGATCATTGTCCACCATCATAGATCAGATCTGAAGCTATAAAATATTTCTGAAGAAAATGTTAGTTTCCCCAGTCGAGTCGCCAATATGTTATCACTCAGTAATTTCTCAAGGTTAAAGAAAGAACTCACGGAGGTAACCACAAACCTACTTTTAAGCTTTAGGATCTAGCCTTCCTAACGCTTAGAGAGGGCTCTCTATATAATATTTAACCTTGTTTTATATCTTCTTTTATGCTAGTTATATGGGGAAAATTGGTTTTGAGATTTGGTTTTTATTTGGTGGGAAAATCACTTACTGAGATGGATAGTAATAGGTATGGTTTCCATTGGGCAAATGTAGTCAATGTGTTAAGAAGACAGATTAGGATCAAGGTCTAAAGTCAAATATTTTTAGGGCAAGATAGCAGAGTCACTCAATATCTTTGAAGGCTGATTTGTGAAGTCATTTAATCGGGATAAAGATCAATTATTCTTTGATCCGGATAAGGAAAGAATAGGAAGGGGTCAATCAAAATTAGGCAGCAATTAAGGGTTCCCTAGTCTGGATATCAGCAGAAAAAATTCAAATGAAAACCAGTAAATAACATAGTGCTTTTAACAAATTTTGATATATCACTTCTTGATTTCATATTAAAATTTAGAACACATTTATGAATGAATGGAAAACATAATAAGATTAACAAGTAACAATAGAAAGCACTTCACTTAAGTGGCCCAACACATGAATCTTGAAATATGATGCTTTATTGCTTTGATCCAGCCTGCTAACTTGAACTTGGTACAAAAACCCTTTAGGTTCAGGAAATATGACTACAAAAATCTTCAGCAATTAATCCACCCTCAATACTTCATATGATTAAATATTTATACAAATTCTAAACTAGAATATCTTGAAAAAATATCAAGATTGGTTTACAAATATCTCAAATTGTTTTACATAAATAGAACTTAATAAAAGGACACTAAAAACTAATGAATCGATTTGGAACTATTTTTATGGATTTATGGTGACAAAATAATAGAAATTCGAATTTGATATCAACTCTTAGTTGATGATGAGGCTTCCAAGTCACTAACTGTCTCCTTCTATTGTGCATTTTGCTCCAGAAATTCTGTAAAATTAGGTTCTAGTGATACCTTTGTATATCTCAATATGAGATAGATATGTAAAATTTGAAAGAGGTTATTGTTTATAAATATGTTTTTGAGATAAACCTCTCTCAATTTCCTAAAATGCCACTCCAAATTGTCACAGTAGGCTATGAAAAAAGATATGTAAAACGGAACTTTACACAGTCTGAAAAATAGGTTGTGAAGATGAGCAAGTATCTCTCATTCTGTAATACCTATGTAAAAAGTGAGATAGGTTTTTGTAGATTGGCCTATTAGTAACACAAACCTCCTCCATTTTTTCAAATTTTTCTCTTGGATTAGCCACAATAGTTTCTCCAAAACTATGACTTAAACATTGAATTTCTAGAAAATGTCCCTTCCTGCTCTGTTTTCATCTTTTAACCTTTTTGTTCTTTTAACTGTTTTTTCTTTTACTTTGGATAAAATTCATTGTTTTTGGTGAAAGTGTTTTCATATCTGTTTAACCGTTACTGCCTCTGTATTTACTTTTACTGTTTTACCTTGACTGCTTTGTTTTTTCTGAATTGACTTTCACTCTGACTTTTATCTGATACACTTTAACTATGATGCTCTTTGATTGTTATATTTTCACTGTCAATGTGAATTATTATTTCAATTTTACCATTCACTGTGAAAATTATCTCTCTCTGCATAAATGACTTCTTTCTGTTCTACTGCCTGGAATCTTTTGTTAAGGAATATCATTTAAAATTCATTTCTTTGTAAGTTTTTTAGGAGTAAACAGTTTTAACTAGTATTAAATTGTTTATCCCAATTCTCCTTTTGTTACTAACCTGCAAAAAAAAACATTAATTAATGAGACAGAGGTTTTTAAGGAGGGATTATGGCTTTGATGATGGGCAAAGACTGTAAAAAATGTTTTGAGCTACAACAAGGTTTCTGGGTTAGCATAAATCTTTCTGAGGCTATGATGGTCCTTATAGTACTCGGAGGTCTCCTTCAATGTTCATAGCAGTCAAAATAGGTTGGTTATGTTCAATTTAGGATTAAACTAGAGACGTCAGCGTTTTCTCATGTTGAAAATGACTCTTTTTGTGCAAAATTCTAACAAACAGGAGGAAAAACAATGCAGTCAGGTGTTTTTATTGGTTTTTATTTAACATTAAAATTCATTAATGCACAGTCTTATCACATGGATGGAAGGTTTGGCGTGCAGGAGGGAAAAATCGCTGGTGGTTTTTGCAACGTTGGAGGGCGGTTTATGGTTTTACTTGGAAGGATGTGATCTAATGTTGAATGGACGTGTGGAGCAGAGAGAGCGGGTGAAAACCACTCATATCGCAAATCTAAAATGGATTAACAACTGCGCCATTTAATTTGCGATCTGGATGATGGGTCGTCGGATCTGTTGGGTGAATGTGAATGGTCACGATTTATCGATGAAGTTAAAGGGTAATGGGCATGGGGCCCATGGTTCTTTATACAGTGGGGTTTAAGTTTTATACATTTAAAACACAGTTTAAACGCAAAATATTATGTTTAACGAGATAGGTGAAATAATCACTTTACAAGGAAAATAGGCTATATACAAATGTAAAGTAACCTTTGGGGGGTTAATATAAAATATATGTCTTAAACCTATGAGAGAGCGGAGAATATGTCACGTAGAGTATTTAAACCATAGGATAACATAAAAATGTGGATTTGGGATATTTATATAAATGAATTAATATAATACGAGATGGAAAGGTATATAGTGGAATTAATATATTAAATTAGTGTTAATATATGAAAATATATGAAATGAATGAGCTGAATATAAAAGATACCCTATGTAAAGTGTAATTTAAGTGATTGGGCATAATTTTCATAGTGGTGGACCCATTTTCACATTTCACACTTAGTACTTAGGATAAAGCATATTTGTGGGTTTTTTTGAATGGAATGAGAGTTAATTAAAAAGGTTTTTACTTTTCTTAAACCAAAAAGGTGTTTCAACTTAGGAAAAGGGATTTTATCTTAGGAAAAGGAGTGATGTTGAGTAAAAGGGTTTTAACGAAGGGAATCAAATACTTAGTACCAATCAGTCATTAAGCCTTGGGTCTGGTCCCAACAAAAGTCAAAGAAATGCTCTGAGCCTTTATGACGGAAGGATTTAGTACTGGAACACATTGCGGGGAGGGAAATTAGTAATATGCCAAATAATGTTTATCCATGCCTTGTGAAACTACTTTCTTCCTACCCATCATTTATTCTATCATTTTTTACTTTATTTGCACGGGTGCATTTGAACTTGCAACCCTGAATCCATTTTTCTTTTAAAGAAGGGAACTATTTAATTCTAACCTTAGTTCATCCAAGGGCTCATATTAAACTGTTGAGATTCTCATTTATTCTATAACTATCTACTGATTTGTCAAGTTTAAACTGTTTGACAGATCTTTATTCTCTATCTATAAACATGAAATTTAAAGCATGAAAAAGTTAAGATTAAACTATTTAACTCATCATGGATTATGGAATTTTGAACAAGTTGCACATAATCATTATTTTTTCAGTGAAAAGTAACTACTTGTGGCATTTTGACTTGCATCACTTTCATGTCTTATTTTTATCTCTTTTTTGTATTTGGGGTTCATTTTTATATTCTTTTTTATCTTTTTCTTTTCAAGTCCTTTGATTTTTCATTTAGGACATACCCTCTTTTCATTTTTTAAATATGGGAAAACATTTGCAGAAAGCAAAGGTATGTACAATATTTCAAGATTTTTAACAGATTCAAATCAAAATTATGAATCCTATATTTATAGGACCCTCACAGGACCAAAAAAAGAAGGAAGAAATGATTTTTTTTAGAACCCTCTAGAAAAACTCGAGTTACGAATTCAAAAAATGTCAAGTACTAGCTCTAATCATGCCCATAAAGACCTTGGGATATGATCAGTGAGTGGTGATCATAGGATATGAAGCCATATGATAGTTGATGTTGCCTCAGGTTGACACTCAAGACATAGGATTCCAAATGAGTAAATGAATAGGTATCATAACATAACACATCACCTGAAACTTGTATATGTGTGAATCCGTGAAACAAATCACCAAGAATCCTATATTTAACTTGAGACCAATGGATCATTAATCGGTGGACATGACATGCTTGAACTATTTAAATGGTGTAAATGAAATATCTGAAAACATATAGTGCCACCAATATGGGGTATACCTTGGATTATCACCATTTATTCGAACATTAAAAAATTTAAAATAACACATCACACAAAGATAAAAGGATTGACATAAGAGTTTATATGATAGTTTATTGAAGTTATCTTATTATAATTACTAACTTAATTAGGGCTGATAGAAAATCTATGATTTTGTAGTTCCCCTTAAACTTAAAAATTTTCTTTCTATTAAGTGGAATGATAAATTCACTAACCATATCAATCAAAGGAAACAACCCTTACATCACCTATAACTGAAAGAATGGGCCATGTAACACACATCATGAGAAAAAGTGGAATTCAACATAGAGATCAAGATGATAATTAGAGGAAAATATGAAGAAATCAACCCAATACCAATCTAATCAAATAAAAATTATAAAATCAGTAAAATTTTTAGGAGGGGCCATTTATATTTTCAAAATAAAAGAGAGTAGGTTGGCCTGCCAACAATTGGTGACTTGTTGGGTCGAACCACATTTCCCTATCTGAAATCAAGGAATGAAAGGTATAAAACTCATATGTAATATACACATGTACAACATGTTGAGAAATAATATGAATTTCCATTAATATCTTCATTAAACAGAATCAACAAAATACAAAAATTAGAGTAAAGCCACAAAATTTTTTAGAATATTCTTTTGAATAAAATAGATTGGAAAATATAAACAAGAAACTATGAAAGTTGGTGTAATCATAAATTTAATACCACAGATAAAGTTTGTGCTTTCAGTAGGCCTCCATAACCTCGATAGGGGTACCATTTAACCAGATTATGTGCATGTATCACATACATTAGATATAGATTCAGAGCTATAAAAAATATTTTCTTTACTTAAGGGTTTTCTTAGTAACTAATTTAATTTTATTATCCTAACTTGGTAACTAGATAGTGACAGTGAAATCCACAAAAAATAAGAAAAATGAACAATTCAGCTCATGATGAGACCTATTTTATTTTAGTTGTATGAACAAAACCCATTACTTTGGATTACTTACCATTAGGGGTAATGTCACTTATGTTAGTACCCATGATTATAGTAGGTCAGCTCGTAATGAGACCTCATATCTCTTAGTTAATCATTTTATGCTAAAATAAAATTTGATTAATATTAAAACTTAATGGATTACTTAATAGGTTGGGAGGAAAATATGCTCCATAAGAGCAAGGGATGGTGTGAAAAGTTTACCTTTCTAACTTTTTACTAGTAATGTTGTTAAAAGTAATATGTCTTTCTAAAACATAAATTATTCTTCAATAATAGTGGGCTAAGAAAATTTTTGCAATTGAGACCATATATGAAGATATATTCGAACAAAGGGATTGTTTGTTGTGATAAAACTAGAAGAAATGATTTAACAGTTAACATATGAGTTAGTAAACCATCTGATACAGTTTCCCTTTAAAATTTATTTTTAGTCATATTAAACTGTGGCATAAAATGGAAAAAAATGATATCAAAAGGAATCCAAGCCAGGAAAAATCATACTCGAGAAAAGAGAAAGAGAAAAATCAAACATACAATATCAAATTAAATCATAACATAAATATGTACAAAAGTATGTACAAGGAGATTGTTGGAGCGGGTTCCCCTAGGGGTAAATTTTGATAAAGTTTTGTATATATTTTATTGTGTGTGCTACATGGAAGATTCAAAGGGGCTTTGGGGTGGGTCAAATTCTCTATTCAATGTAAATGGGTTTTAAGAGAAAACTATGAGTCTCAAACCATGGTTTGAGACCATGGTATTTGTGCACTAAGTTAGTAGAAATATAGATAAATCGATTCAAGTAGAGATAAGAATTGAATGATCACTGGTGAATTTTTTGTAAGATTTCTAAAGTCTAGGTGTTTGGGTAGAAAGGCTCCTGCTGGCTATGTGCATGGAGACCTTAGTCCTGTTGTGTGCAGACTCCGCTCGTTGTGTGCATGGAAGGATAGGGTATAATGAAAGACTAAATGTATTGAACTTTTGTATCTCTTAATATAGAAGATTGTTTTGGTGAACTTGAGTCTATTATGTGATTGATGTTTTACGTATTTTTTATTTTCTTGAGATTGGAATCTGTGTTGTTATTGCATATTTACTTCTATTTATGATTAAATGCATATGCGCAATTAATGAAGTATATTATGCATGAAGTACATTTTTGATGAATAGATCCACTTAAATTATATTTTTTTAATGTGCGTGACTACATGTATATTACATGCTGGGATAATCTATGAGGATTTGATATATTGATCTGTTGATATGTTTATGCACGCATCTATTATATTATCTGTTATAAGTCTGTTTAGGGCCACCACATTAAATTCTTCCTCAAGGTGTGAAAACCTAGTTCCAACATCCCCCCATACTTCTTTGGGTGAGACTTTGATCTGCACAAACAGGTCATTCCCAAAAGGGCCAGTAGTTTGACGGTTTGTTGGTTGCGGAATAAATATGAACCTCGTTTAGGACCCCTCAAACCAAAAAATGGTTTCGTTGACAGGACCAAGATCATTTTGAGGGAGAAATCATGTATTGGCATCCTACGCAGAATGAATTACAAGATTGGTTGGATAGAAAGATCCTTGAATTCACAATCCAAGAGAATTGAAGTTCTAAAATATTTGCTGAAGATTGGGTTTGAATGTATATTTATACAGAAGTTCATGAGATATTCTTTGCTTCCTTTGCGACTAAGTTGCATGAGTGGTTGTCTCGATTTACTAAATTTAATACATGCGCAAAGGATGACGCAGTCACTTAGTGGACTCCAGAATTGGTATTGAAAGTAGAAATTACCGGTAATATGATTACCCATGCGATAGTTCATTGGATCGATTGCATTCTGTGAGGATTTGTAACTGAGTTTTATATTGATCAGTTTATGTCTTATTCTAAAGTTGAAAGAATATTCTTCAAGGGTCCCATAGGTAAGTTCCTACGCTCTTTGAAATTGTAGATTAAGATTCTATTGTGTGAACAGGGTTCTCTGTGTGAACATATCGTGTGAATGTCCCGAAGAGGCCCGACAACACGCAGTGGAAGAATTTACTGCACAAATATAGAAGAATGGTTTATTTACAATCCTCTCAAGGGTAGATATGATAGTGAAGAAGAGTCTGAGACTATTAGCTCAGGTGAATTTGTGCACTCTAAATAAGAAGAAGTCTCACAATATCAGAATAATCAGGGAGCATTGACCATAGTTCAGATCTCATTCAATCCACTTCCAAACTCATCTCACAAGTCATCCACTCCACCTCCACCTCCCTGAGGCACGAATATGGACGCATATATGAAGTTGCTTACTTTCAGAGGTATATGGAATGAAGATACAAAACAATTCAGGTTTCTCACTAATGTTGTATGGAGAGCACAACAGGGTAATAGTGATGATGTTAAGAAAGCACAATTAGCCACCACTTTCGAAGATTGTGTGCTGGATTTGTATATTAGAAATTTATCGGTGAAACCTAATGCAACTATGAATGATCTCAAGGACACCCTAAAAGAACAATTCAAGAAGCCAAAATCATACACGCAATGTATAACAGAGTTGAAAGAGATTCACCAGGAGTTAAATGAATTTGTATGGGATGTGGATTAGAGGTTAAAGCGCACTATCAGAGATGTTGATTCATTATCGATGATACCCAACATATGGAATGGTTTATTGCTATGTTGCTCGCACATTTGCACCAGCCCTTGAGACAACAGAAGATTTTCAGACAAGCTGAGGCTGTATAAATTGCGATGAAACTAGAAGTTGCGTCGGTACCCACTGTGATTGGAACTCAATAGATTTAGAGTTAGTTAGAAGTAATTCATTTGGAGATTTAGAATCTTCGCAGAGATAAAGGAAAGGAATTGTGCACAAATTTATGTTGCATATGATGTAAATTTTTCAAGCATCATAAGGATAAATGCCCCGTGTTCAATGATTACATGCACACTAGAGGAACAAGCCCACTGAAAAGCGTGGTTGGACCATGTGGGAAACCTACAGTACGGTGCGCAATTTGTCAGTCTATGGGTCTGCCTGCACAGATTACTTTCCAAGGATTGGAAAATATGTGGCGAAGCTAAAGAAACTATTTTGTAGATTTTTCTCGTCATTAGGACGTGATGAACATCAATATCGAAGTTTTTATTTTATGATTGACAAAGTTAGGTTGTTCATAATACAGGATGAACCTACCTCACTAGCATCCCCATTTTGGCATGGTGGATTCTAGACTAGAGGATGGGGACAAGGAGGAGTATCATTTGGTCGAGGAAGGGGAAAAATCATCTACTACAATTGTGATATGTTGGCCATTATGCAGGAGAATTTCCAAATCTTGTGCGACAATCTTGAAGGTATTGTAGGAAGTTTTATCATGTAATTGAAGATTTTCATGTTTTGATTGCTAATATGCAAGAGAAGAAGACACATACTCTAACATAGAATTTTTAGATGGTTAGGGAGGAGCTGCACAAAAAGGATCTTAGCATGAATGTTGTCACTAGGAGTGGTGCAGCCACTGGCGAAGATAAAGGAAAGAAGTTAGATGTTGATATTTAGATCCGAAAGGCGCCTGAGAAAAATGATGGATTTGATTTACAACATGAAAAATACACTTTTGTAGAAGCAAAGAAAGGGTTTGGAGAAGAAAGTGCATTAACATCAGGTAGACCTATGGATGTAGTAGGAGTAGATGAAGAAATAAAGCAATTTTTACAAGTTTGCATCAAACTATTGCACAACAAGAAGGCATTGGAGAATCGTCAAGCATTGATAGATAACTGCGTAGAAAAGGAACAACCTTAGATGGAATAGAAATTTTTCAACAAGATCTATAAGAAAAAAAGAAGAACAGGACGAGAGATGTGCTTGACTGCCCATATCGGTGCCTATGTGATGGATTAGGTCATTCTGGATCTAGGATCTGATGCAAATGTCTTACCTAAGAAAACTTGGCAGTGCATGGAGTTGTATACTATTTAGTTGTGCATGGTGAATCAACATAAAATCATCCCATTAGGAAGAGTCTCACAGGTTGTAGTGTATATTGAAGGATTTAAGGTGCTTGTAGATTTTGAAGTCATATAGACCGTGGATGATACTAATCCTTATCCTGCATTGTTGCGCTTGAATTCTGCTATTGATATGGATGGAATCATAAAACTTAAGAGGAGAAGTATGGTATTTTAGAACAATGGAACCAGAGTTGTAGTGCCCCTAGATCTTGGAGAAGGTGAAATATACACAGAATGGGTGCATGCTGATGATGATGTTAACCATATCTATAAGCTGACTTCGCAAGACGATGATTGGATCAACCCGACTGCTGATGGAAGACTTAAATAGGAAAGAGATAGCTCTTGCTTCTCATATTCAGATAAGGAGTTGGATAATTGGCATAACTGGTTACATGAATTATTTTTGTTGCGTTGCAACCGAGTGACCAGATCCCTTCGCTGCATATGATCATCGGTACAGGAAATTTTGTATTATTATGGTTTAACTAATGTGAACATGTTTTTAGAAGAACTTGAAAGGAATGTTCCAGAAGCATAGAGATTCCATGCACTAGATATTGCGTTGTGCTCTACCCCAGCACGATGGTGGGAGACTCACAAAGGAAACTTCAGCAACTAGGAATAATGTACTCGAATGATGAGATTGTGCTTTGATTGTCCAACTACCAGGATGGAAGAGATTTATTCTGGAAAGGGTGATCCATGCAAACATATGGCAAGATGGACTGAAGTATGCGGCATGGATCCAAGACTCGAATGGGTGCTCATGTTCATTCATACATCCGGGAAGGTGCCTACTGATTGGTACCTAGAAATGGAGGCATCGAGGAACCAATGAGGGGTTTGAGCCGACTGAAAGTTTCATTTTAACATTCAGCTTTGAGATTAGGTTTCATTGTTTTGGTAAAGCACTACAAGGTATTCAGGAGATCATCTTTGATACTTCCAAGCCAAAGGTAGAACGTGCTTCAGCAACATGGGATGCGCAAATGAGGGACATTGTCAATTGCATAAATCTTACAGTTGATGAAACTGAAGAAGATCCACGGAATATCACAATCCTTGAATTTGAAGGACAACATGAAGTTTTTGGGCCTTCAATTACATCATTGGATGTCATGAAGCCTTTGAAGATTTGAAAAGTGCACATTGGAACAGAAGAACAGTCGAAATTGGAAAATATTGGAGATTACTTGGATGATGATACAGTGGGAAAGGTCTTCGAGCTGATGACTGAGTATCAGGACCTATTTCCTACAATGTTCTTTGAGTTGAAAGGGATAATTGGAGAGCTTTGGGTCATGAATATCACTTTAAAACTAGACGCGCGACTTGTGAAGTAGTGCCTGTATATATTGAATCCAAAATAAAAGCAGAAAGTCAAGCAAGAATTGGATAAAATGGTGGCTGGAGACATTATAGAACCAGTAGAGGAGTCTGATTGGGTGATTCCCATGGTAGTGCGGGATAAGAAGACTAAAGGAGAAATAAGGATTTCTGTGGACCTGCGGAAATTAAATGATGCCTGTGTTCATGATCCATTACCAACCCCATTTTTCTATTAGATCCTCGACAATGTAGGAGGACATGAGGCTTATGCATTTACAGATCATTTCTAAGGATATAATCAAATCAAAATTGCGCCAAAGGATAGAAGTAAAACAACCTTTGCCATTTGGATTGAAGAATGTGCCTGCTATCTTCTCATGCATCGTAGTTGAGCATTTAAAGAATATATCCATGAGTTCTTAGAAGTATACTTTGATGATTGGACTATCTTTGGGTTGTTGAAAAATCATGTATTAAGTTTGTGCCTAATGTTGGATACTTGTCAGAAGTATCAGATCTCACTTAATTTGAATAGGTGCATATTTTGTGTGCCATTTGGGATATTGCTAGGTCATATTGCATTAGGGGAATTTTGAGGTCTAAAATTGGCCTCCTAGGAAAAATGTGCAACCAAATTAAAATTTATAAGAACTAATAGGATTCAAGATGATGATGTCAACCATGGGGGGTGACTAACTATTTTTGGAGTAAATATGTAAAAGGATTAAAAAATAATAAAGTAATAAAACTATTTTTTCAACTAGTATTTTCAACTTATTTCCCTAATTTTTTACTCAAATTTCAAGTAGGATTACACATTGGATGCAAAATTTAATTCCTCATCCAAGGGGTACCCTTGTTGCATACTCTCGATGGACCTTGCTACATGAAAAATGATAAATACATAAAAATAATTTTTTTTTAAAATGTGATTGCAATCATGTTTTTCATGTATTTTTCATTTTTCGTGTAGCACGGTCCATCGAAAGTATGCAACATGGGTACTCCTTGGATGAGGAATCAAATTCTACATCCAATGAATGTTTTCTCTTTAAATTTGAGTAAACCCATAGGGATATAAGGTAAAAATGAGAGTTGAAAAAATAGTTTTTTTCTTTTCTCCCTCTAAAATTTGATGATGTAATCTAATATTATTCAATTATTTCCACTATTATTTTATAATTTCCTTAGGAGGCCCATTTTAGACCTAAAAATTCCCCTAATGGTCTGCCGGCAAGGATTGATGGTAGATCCCGCGAAGATCGTAGTGATTGTTAATCTGGAGCTTCCTACTAATGTCAAACAATTGCACTCAAATTGGGGGCATACTGGATATTATCGAAAGTTCATCCAAGGTTATGCATTGATCACTACGCCCATGGAAAAATTTCTCAAGAAGGATGTGTCATTATGTTGGGATGAAGAATTTAAAAATATTTTTGAATTACCGAAGGAGAAGATGGTCATTGTGCACATATTTTTCTTTCCAGATTGGTCAAAGGTATTCCATGTCCATGTTGATACCTCCTGAATCGCACTCGGAGCTATTTTAGCGCAGCCATGAGATGGGGAGATCAATCACCCTATTACATTTACGAGTAGGAAGTTATCAAGCACTAAGTGTAATTATTCAACCACAGAGAGAGAAGGATTGGTGATGGTTTATTCGCTGCAGAAATTCTACCACTATGTGTTAGGAGGACACTTCAAGATTTTCAATGACCACTCTTCTTTGAAGTACCTGGTCAATAAGCCTGTGTTGGGGGGGAATATCTATAGGTGATTTTTTTTGTTCCAAGGTTATGATTTTGAAGTTATTGTGAAGCCAGGAAGACTGAATGTTGGTTCATACCATCTATCAAGCATTGAGAATGGAGAAGATCCTACTAGCTTGGAAGATGGGTTACCGGATGCGCAGTTATTTTCTATAAAGGTGGTTGATGATCATTTCCCTGATATCATTTATTTCTTGACTATTGGACATGCGCCTGAGGAGTATACATTGCAACAGAAGAAAGAGTTGGTGGCGCACGCAGCGAAATTTACTCTCATTTCCGGTCAGCTATACAATATGGGTGCAGATGAAGTTTCGTGAAGATATGTATTGGAATTTGGGCGACAATATATCTTAGCTGAAGCTCATGGAGGGATTTTTGGAGGCTACTATGCATGCAAAGACATTGCGCAGAAGATCCTGCAAGCTAGTTTATGGTGGCCCACGCTGTATAATGATGCATATGCACATTATCGCGCATGTGATGTATGCCAAAGGATTGGAAAGCCATCATGCATATATGAGATAACCTTTCATCCAAAAATGGTGTTTTAAGCTTTTGACAAATGGGCCATTGATTTTGTTGGACCAATTGACCCTCCAGGAAAGAGGACAGGTGTGTGTTACATAATTACTACGACATATTATGTGACTCGATGAGCTAAAGCTAAGCCGGTGAAGGATTGTAGTGCGGACATAGATGCACACTTCATATTTGAGAACATATTGACTTGGTTTGGATGCCCTAACATTTTGATGAGTTATCAAGGTACACACTTTGTGAATGGAACCATTGAAGTTCTGATAGAAGAATTATGGATTCATCATCAGAAGAGTACTCCATTTCACCCTCAGGTGAATGGTGGGGTAGAAGCTTTCAATAAGATATTAGAGACTGTGCTCACTAAGGTTTTCAATGGTAACCAAAATTATTTGAATGTGCCCATACCTATGGTTCTTTGGGCATATAGAACTACATGCAAGAAGTTGATAGGAAAGACACCGTTCATGATGGTGTATGGACAGGAAGTTGTGATTCCAATGGAGTACATTGTTCCAAGTCTTCACATTGTAGCATTCACAAATATGGTAGAATAGGATATTATGGAGGAATGTTTGTCATATTTGGTCATGCTAGAAGAGCATCTATTTATTCAAAATTTCCATCAACATGTAAAGAAGGCACGCGAAAAGGCTTAGCATGACAGACATATTAAATAGAAGGTCTTTAACCAAGAAGATTTGGTCTTGTTGTATGACAACAACTTTGTGCGCCACCCAGGGAAGTTCAAGGTGCATTGGCTAGGACCATATATTTTTAAGTAGATCACTAATGAATGTGCGGTGCACCTGGCCATGTTAAGAAGAAAAAATCTTCTTGTGTATGTTAATGGAAGCTGATTGAAACCTTATAGGGATGCCCCTCTCCATGTGCGCACCAAATGACTATATGGCCAAAGAATTGGATCTGCACAAAAGGGATGGTGGATGCATAGACAGGTGTGATGTGCACATAATAGCTGCATGCAGAGGTTGAGTGGTTCATTGAGATCCCAGAATATAGTCATTGGAATAGTAAATCTGGACAAGATAATTCTTACCATTTGGAGGAGCAACTAATTTGCAATTAATGAGGATATTATGTTAGATTTGGAGTCATTTTTTCATTTATGGAGCTACATTAATGCACAAGGGACCATTTAACATGCGCCTAAGCTATAAATATGACTGAAGCGGTCACATTAGTTCCCTTTTATTACTATGTGATTTTTGCGATTTTAGCTCTTTGATTTTTGAATTCTGTCTGCAGTCTATGTTTGGTATTGATCCTTTGTTTGAGGAGGAGTTGTGCCATAGAGGTCTAGGTTATCTAATCCCACTCAATATGACAACCACCACACTAGGAGAGGATCCCGCTGTGCAGGCCGCTGAGAACCCTGCGCCAGCTCAGACCAAGAAGGGACATACCTCAGGGTCCCATAAATCACTTGAAGAGAAAACCCCTAAGTCGCGCTCCACTGTGACCGAGCACCAAAAGAAGCCCATGGTAGAGTTTCCTGAGACAATAGTGGAGAAAGAGGATGTGGTAGAAATTTCTCCTATCTAGTGGTTGCCTACATGACCACATAAAGAATTGGTGAAGGTCCCGAAGGACCTTGACAAAGTGCGCCCTTATATCAATATGTCATTGATCCCGAAGAATGTCCCTATGGAAGGCCATATGTTCACCAAAAATTTGATGCTAAAAATGGAGGACTGGGACCTCACAAATCAAGAAAAAAATCCATAGATCACTCCCCAGAGGTACTTAGATCAAGTTCCTTATGAGGGAGGAATAGTGCATGTTGAGATGAAATGCTGAGCGCTGGGTCTGCACAAAGCATGACTGCTAAACTTGTTACAGGTTCAATACTTCATGCGCAGCCTGGTCAACATAATCTGTGTGTTGCAGTTGCTCACACTAATTCATGAAGATTTTTTATGGCTAGTGGAGCACATACCCATTGATGTCGCATTGATCCATCGGATCACTGACTTGCCTGAGCAAGGTGCAAACCCTATGGCAGACTTTGGAGGAAAATGCCAGGAAAATAAGGCCACTAAGAAAATTAACAATGATTATCATGTCACGTGCCACAATCGCGGGGTTATTGTAAGTGAGATTAATGACCCCGCTTGTTACACATCATTTTGTCACTGTCCCTGCAATCCCCATCCTGCATATTGGAGAGTCATTTTTGTGACTTCTGAATACTGTCATGCCTTGCAAATAACATCATTTCATCCCTTTTGATGAAGGCAACATTCTTCCTGTTGAAATTTCCCTAAGCAGAGCAGTAAAAATCCATGTTTTTTCCTTGGCACGAGTAGCGAGTTCTACCCTCGCGCCGAAGTGGAAGATTAACACTAGGGCCCGCGCCACCTCGCGCTTTATCCCAGTGTAATGTCCGCGCCAAGCTATTTATGAAATGTTTTTTAAAAATAGAGGCAAAGGTTCCATTCCAACCACCTCCGGGATGAGTCATTCGGAGTGGTTGAATTGAAACAACCACAAGCCTCCTCCTTTAGTTAGTAGTTTCCACCTCCCTTGGAACACTCCTAAAGGATAGGCCTCCCTTCCACCTTTGTAGGGATCCAAACCTCCTCTTTTCCCTCTATATAAACAAGCCTTCTTCGTTTATGAAAACTAGCTGAATAAAGAGAATTATACAGCTGAAGAGCTGAGCACATTATAGTTGAATGACTCAGTTATTGAGAAGGTGGAATAAGGAGGAATCCATTAAGAGGTCCCTTATCTCGTCTGAATTTCCCAACAAGCTTTGAGATGTGCTTCACTTGAGCCCTACTGGAGGAGACCAAAATGTCAGAGCATGGTTGTATCTCTTCTTTCTACCTATTAATATAAGTGACTATTGTTTGGTTCCCGTTTTGTGTTTTGTCTTTATCGAATGCAATATGCTAGTCTTCTCTGACTGATTAGTATTTTTTGGATGAAATTAGTATGTGGTATGTGGTTATCATTTTCTGATCTCTGTGCAGGTGTCAAAACATGATAACGGCGGAAGGGTTGTGACTTGCCTTCGATCAAGAGTGGGGGTTCTCATCATCACTATGAGTGTCGACGACAGCTTTGGACCACAGGTAGGCCATCTTATTCACATCCTCTTTCATTCAAATGTCTAGGAACCTAAACTCTAGCATGATTCCTTGTTACTAGACCCACCCTAGGGTTAGAGGGATCGTCTTTGTCTGCAGAGAGGATTTACCTACATAACAATTTGGTGACCATACTGGGGATCAGTGTGAGTTTGTCTTTGATCTTATTGGATCATTTTATCAGTTTTGGTCTTGTTGTTTACTTTTCGGGTTGTTTAACCCTGTTTCAAACCCTTGTTCAGCCCCAGAGTGTCAAGCTTGACCTCTGCTCTGTTGAGTTTTTATGTTTTTTCTTGGTTAACTGGCTTGGCATGGTTTTTCCCTGAATAGTCACGTCGATTGGCACATGTTGCTTTTGTAGCACTTGCGCCATCGCATGTTTGGCGCTGAATACCGCCTCACATTCGCGCTGACCCCAGTGAGTTTTTGGGTGTGATCTTTTCATGATTTTTTGGTCACTTGTCTTTGTTTCTGGGTTCTTCTTAAGATTAATTGAAGTGTTTTTGAGTGTTTTTGATTGCTGGAGGCTTTTTTTCCTCAGTAATTTGTCCATTTCTCATCAGTATAGCTTGAGGTCTTAGGGTTTCTAAGTGCCTTGATGCACTGAGCCTTCTGTTTGTAGATTGAGTTTTTTGATAAGCTGTCAAATTCATTCCCTGTTAATTGCTCTTGGTCTCTTTTATCCTGTTGAGTAATTTCATTGGTTGAATGATCATTGCCTTTCTCGTTTTTATTTTTCTTCCTCATACTCCAAGCACCAATTACATGGCTTGTATGGGTCATTTTCGAGATTTCTATTTGATTTGAAAAGTTTGTATCATTTGTTTGAGTATTGTTGTGTTTGTTTTATGTTGGAAGAGTCATTCTGTTTCAACTTTTGCATTCGCTCTCTCAAGATAGTGTTTAGTTTTGTTTTTCATATCATTTAGTGCATTTTTTTCTCTATTGCATTGAAAAAACAAAAAAAAATTGCATTCTTTTTGCTTTGAAAATGAAACATTCCTTCGCTTAATTTTCATTGTATAGGCTAGGAAAGAGTTTTGTTTTCCACAGATTGCATTAGATGCATTAGTGGATGTTTTCTCATGATTTCATTAATTGCTACTACTTGAAAGTTTTCTTTCCTTATCGTAGATAGCTTTCATTGAAAGGAAATGGTATCCTTCTACATGTAGTTTTGCATTTAGGAAGATTTCAGAACCGGCATATGTTAAGGCCTAGAAATTGACTTAATCCAAGATCAACATTAAAATTTATTTCAATTAACCTAAGGCAACATTGGAGCCTAACGAAATATTCTAGTGGTCTAAGTTAAAGACGTGTTCCGGCGTCTTAAAACCTAGTAGCTGTCATTCACCATCTGGCTTTAGACAGCGCTAGTACGGACTTGTGCTCCCCGTACCGTAAAGTATATAAGGGAGACCGCTCTAGGTTGCAACCCTTTTATCCATAGGAAGCCGAGTCTGCCACCCTGTAACCGTGATACACCGAACACAGCATTCGGGGAGACTACCTGCACGTACGTCAAGTCCTTGGTAATTTTTCTTTCATTTGATCACCAAGGTGTATATGGTAGTTCACGGAAACTTGGTATACCCTCTTGATTAGATTACTTGAGCAGTCATTTTTTATCTTTAGTGACTTTTTAAATTTGAAAAGATCATTGATCACTTGTCCTTTCGTGCTCGTTCAAAATTGAAAGTGACTAAAGTCATCTTTTGCCTGTTTCTTGACTCTTAAAACATGAAACAGTGAAGTTCGGTTTCAGTGTCGTAAAATAAACTACCCACGATTACACGCCCATTATACAATTTCATTACTTGGCTTGTTTTACTTTCCTTGGTTTTTTGAGTCTTTGCTCAGATCTCTTTTTCCCTCTTGTTGTGAAGCAGTCACAGTGGTGGAACCACCAGTTTCGTCATCCTCGCTCCCTTCTTGAGGTAGTCCTTTACCGGACAGTTCTTTTGAAACTCCTCAATCCTCTAGGTCTGTCGAGCTTTAGCAGCCTATCCTCCCGTTGATCTTACCCCTTGCTACCCGATCTCCCGTTGACGAGCTAGTTGAGTTCAATTGGCCTTTATCGGGCGCTTGGTCTGGTTTTGGGGATGAGGAAGAATTCTCTCCTCTTACATCGGGATCCCCATTTTTAGTTGTTGTTATACCTCCTAGTCCCCATATTCTTTTCGAAGATCTTACGGAGGAGTCAGACATGGACACATCAGGTCCTATTGGTAGTGATGGAATTCATGTTTCTACAGAAGAGTATCAATTTTTTCCTGAAAACACCACTCATGTGTCCGTTCAATCTTCACCATCGTTGTCACTTCCAGCCGGATATAAGTCTTTGGGTCATATTATTACTGGTGTTGCATCCATGGCATCATCTACTCCATCCAATAGTCCAGTCCTCCCATCATTAGGACTATCACCGACGACACCTGCTTCGTCGCTTGCAGTTACATCTGTCCTAGTTCAACCTATTGTCTGTGTGGTCGCATCTGCGTTGGTCACTCAGTAACCAGCAGCCTCGACTGAGATACCTGGTGGCCTCACTTTCGAAGAGTATCTATTGGCTATTCATCAATAAAACTCTCAGGTTCCTCAGCAGCCTCATGCCCCTGTTAATCCACCACACCATTATGACTAATATGGTAATTCTATTTATTTTCCCTATCTTACTCCTCATCACTATGATGCTGTCGATACCCCCATCTATGTGTTTCCTACTCCCCATCATTATGATTAGCGTGGTGTTCCTGTTTATGACCCTTATGAAATAGTTCCTGAAATTTGAATGACTTATTAGGTGCAACCTCCTGGCCCACAAGGACAACCCTTGCAGGGACAACCTTCGATTCAGTTAGGGCTTGCATTTGGTCCTCAGGGAAAACCTTACGATCCACAAGGCCAACCTTTACAGGGTCAGCCTATGGTCCAACAAGGACAACTAGAAGGGCCTTCTGGTCAACCTTTATATCAACCAGGACCTTCTTATGGTCTTAGGGGAAAATATATTCATCGCAGAGACAACCTTTTGTACAACAACCCAAATCATATACTCAAACTGGTTCAAACGTTGCACAACAAAGACAATTCTCTGGTCCTCCTCCAGGACAACCTGGTTCATGGAAACCTTCAGGTCAACCTGCTCAGCAAGGGCAACCTGGTGGCTCTCAGCAGCCAGGTCAATATGCTCCACAGGGGCAACCTGCTCAACTGGTCCAACAACCTGCTCAATCTTCTCAATAACAATTTTACTATGCTTCGCAACAGGGTCCTACCTTTCAGCAGTCTGTTCAATCTACTCAACAACCAATTTACCCTGTTTATTCAGCTCAACAGGGCCCCATTTATCAACAGCGAGTTCAACCCCAAGGAATTTATTATCCTCGTGGTGAGTATCGACCAGTATATAGTAAGCCTCAAGGTTTTACTTATAAACCTCAATCTCATTTGCCATATAATCAACTGCAAGGCCATACCTACATTCCACCATGAAATCCTTATCAAGGACCTCAATGGTATACTCAGAATCAATATCCTCAATATCAACATAATTATTCACCTTATCCCCCATATCGTCCAAATCCTTTGGGATAGAACCCATGTGGGAATAATTTTTCTCAACTAGGATGGAATGCAAGTTCAGGTTCTTATCAAGGACCTGTGATGCCTTTTAACCCTCAATTTTCATTTCTCGCTACATTAGAGTTACCGGATGTGTCAAAGTTAACGAATGGTCCTATTCTTCACAACCCTTATTGGCCTCCAATTCCGACTAAGAATCCTGGTGATTGTCCCAAATTTGAGGGCAAGTCCAGAGAAGACCCCCAAGCACATGTTATGACTTACCACTTGTGGTGTTCTTCTAACTCTTGGGTTGACGATTCTATTCAGCTTCGTCTTTTCCAATGGACTCTTACGGGTGATGTTGCTAAGTGGTATATTGATATTTCTCGTGGTATCTTTCAATATTTCAACTCTCTCTCCAAGGCGTTCCTTACTCATTTTCAGTTATCAGTTCGTTATGAAGCCGAGACGCATCTCCTTACTTCTTTGAAACAGGACCAAGCTACTGATATCTCGGACCATATTCATGAATGGAGACGTCATCATCGCTTGATAAAATTTGAAATTCTTGATCAGCTTCTTACTCATTGGTTCACTACCCCCTTTGTCAATCAGATTGTGAAAGACATAGCCATGGGGGCATGTGTAACGGAGGAATAGGCCATTTCTAGTGCCCAGTACCTTGATCTCGTGTACTCTCAATTAGGCATATTTTATGATATTTTGACTGATGCCCCTCAACCTGGAACTTCCAACGCACCGCCGACCCCATCCGTCGATGGTATTATTGGTTCTCTATCTCAAACTTTGCGTAAGTCTTCTTCTTCCAACTCTGGGAAGCAAAAATCCAATTCTTCCAATGATATTGCTCCTCTGTCTAGTCCGAATCCTAGTAGAACCTCGGAGGTCAATGCCGTTCAGGAAAATCTTGTGGATAAGACTTGTAAAGGAAAAAACAAGGGTAAAGGCAAACCCAAAGCCGATGCCTTGAAACCAGATTTGTCCAAACCTAGTGCTGATGATGGTTCGCAGCGTAAGCCGAAGTATCCCTGTCTCATTTGTGACGAAGAGCACTACAGCAAGGACTGTCCTTGATGGGCTGAAGTTAGTTGATTTCTCAAGGGAACTCAAGGTACTCCTGCTATTCTTAAAGAACCTTTTTCGTCTCAGCAGACCCAGATGGTCAAGCAACCTCAATCGTCTGCTCCATTTGGTTCTCAAGTTTTCATGATGAATGGTTCTGCATCCGTTTCTATCGCTACTCGATCTAAATATTATACTGGATCGCATTAGGCGATAGGGAAGGAGATCATTGATGGTCCTCCTCCCCCACCTGTTTCTGGTCCTCTTGAGATTGAAAGGCCCAGTGCTAAACCCGTTGTGCGACCACCTTTCAAAGGTGTTCTCCGGAAGTATTCTTATAATCCCAATGCCCATGCTGCTCAACATTATAGTATTGTTGAATATTTTTCATAGGCGCCTTCCGCGATGTCTGCGTTAGAAGTCCTTCAAAGTTGTCCACCTCAATGGAAAGCTTTATTATCTGCGATTGGCAGGGTTTATCCTACTAATAGTAGCCTTCTCGCTTTCAATCTAGAGAATTTCGTCCCACAACTTCCGAACTAGATTGCACTCATTATACAGTTCGTCATTAATGGTATCGACATCCATCGAGCCATTTCAGATGAAGGTGCCTCAACCTCTATCATGTCTGCTTCATGCTGGAAGGCCATCAGCTCTCTAGCCCTGAATTCCTCACCAAATGCCCTTGAAGTATTTGATGGCAAGGAATAAAAACCTTTGGGTGTTCTCGCAAGTTTACCGATTACCTTAAAAGGGAAGACAGTCAATGTTGAGGTAGAAGTAGTTGACGCTAAACTCAATTACAATCTTCTACTCGATCGCGGTTGGACTCACGCTATGCTTTTTGTTCCGTCCACCCTCTTCGGTGTTTTGAAATTTCCACACGAGGGAAAAATTGTTACTGTTGATTAGGTGTCCTTCTTTACCTCTTCTTCCAAGAACAACGTTCCGTATGTGGATAAGATCCCAACTCCCTTCGAGAGCGTTTGGCTGGGTCTCTTCAAGGATCTAGCCCTCATGGGTATTTTTCCCTGTTGTGAAACTAGCTCCAGAAATAGAAGAAAAGAGATATCAACGCCTTAGAAATAAGCCACTTCGAGGGGGAAACCTCCAAAAATTACATGAATGAACAATTCTTGGATGATAAAAATTACAAAAACTCCTTTCTATATATAGGAGTCCAAAGGGCCACAATGTAATCCTAGCCAACCTAACAATAATAATTTAAGGGCACAATAATAACAATATGGGGGTTACAAGGGTACAATAATAACAATAAGGGGGTTACACTAACAACAATAAGGGACTATACTAGTAATATAGGGACTTAACATGCCCCTCTCCTTCAAAAAATTGTTGTCCTCAATGCTTGAGTAGCTCTGGGTGCTTCTGTAAAAAATTCTCATCCTCCCATGCAGAATCTTCAGTGGGTAAGTTCTTCCACTTGATGAGATACTCTAAAATTGATCGATTCCGTAGCTGTTAAGTTCTGGTTTCTGTGTCTGCTTTAGGTTCCAATATGATTTTTCCTTCCTCATAAAGTTCTGGCAATATTGTTTGAATTGGAAGATCTTCACCTATAACCTTCTTTAAGCATGAAACATGGAAAATTGGATGCACTCGTGAAGAAGCAAGAAGCTCCAATTTGTATGCCATAGTACCAATCTTTTGCAACACCTTGCAAGGACCATAGTACTTTGGTGACAATTTATTATCCTTCTTATCTTGCTCGAGGGACATTTGTTTGTATGGTTGTAGCCATAAAAATACCCAGTATCCTACATCAAAACTTCTCTCACTACGATGTTGATCTGCCTGTTGTTTCATTCAATTTTGTGCCAAATTCAAGTTTTCCTTTAAGAGTTGGAGAACTTCTTGTTGATGTTCGAAGTGATCTTCCACTACTTGAACCTTCGAATTTTCTCTTAAAGATGATGTGATGGATGGTGGATGATATCCATAAAGTGCCATAAATGGGGTAATTTTTGCTGTAGTATGGAAGGAAGTGTTATACCACCATTCAGCGAGAGGTAACCACTTGACCCATTGTTTTTGTTTATCAGATACAAAACAACGAAGTTGTCCTTCCAAAAATTTATTTACTATCTCAGTTTGACCATCGGATTGAGGATGATAAGATGAGCTATGAGATAATTGAGTACCCAAACAAGAAAATAACTCCGTCCAAAAATTTCCAGTAAAAATGGGATCTCTGTCGCTCAAAATAACCCTTGGGTTTCCATGTAGCTTTTGAATTGTGTCCATAAATGTAGTAGCAATTGTACTTGCTTTAAATGGATGAGATAACACACAAAAGTGTGCATACTTGGTAAGTCTATCAACTACCACCATGATGACATTCTTTCCTTCGGAATTAGGTAAACCTGCGATAAAATCCATTGAAATCTCCTCCCAACATTTACTTGGAATGGATAAAGGTTGTAGAAGACCTGGGTTCTTAATTTTCTCAACTTTATTTTGCTGGCAAACCAAAAATTCTGCCACAAAATTTTGAATATCAAATTTAAGGCCATCCCAAAAAAATTCTTTCTTCACCTTGTGGTAAGTTGTTAAAATCCCTGAGTGTCCTCCTAAATGAGAAGTGTGCAATTCCAAAAGAATCTTTTGTTTTAGTTGGGAATTCTTACAAAGATATAAGCGATCTTTGTACCATAAGGAATCATTTTTCCAACTAAATGTATCAGATGTACTAGGATCTTGCTGCAACTTTTGAATGAGTGTCCATACATCTTTTTCCTTCTTCCATTCATCTCTTGCTTTGGTTATCTAATCTGGTTGGATAATAGAAATGGCACAAAGAAATGCTTCCACCTCTTCATTCTTTCTTGAGAGTGCATCTGCAACAACATTAAGCTTTCCTTTTTTGTAGATTATTTCAAATTCATAACCCAACATCTTTGTGACCCATTTTTGCTGCTCTTCTGAAGATAGTCTTTGTTCCAAAAGTGTTTAAGACTATCATGATCAGTTTTTACCTTGAAGTGTCTTCCCATTAGGTAAGGTCTCCATTTCTTTAGTGCATGTAGTATTGCCAACATTTCCTTCTCATAAATAGCCTTTTGTAAATACTTTCCTTTGATTGAATGACTTTCAAAAGCAATGGGTCTTCCTTCTTGCATTAAAACAACACCAAATCCATTTCCTGAGGCATCACATTCCACAATAAAGGTTTTTGTGAAGTCTGGCGTAGCTAAGACTGGTGCTCGACACATTGCCTCTTTAAGATGTTCAAAGGCCTTAGTTGCTTCAGGAGTCCATGAAAATGCATCTTTCTTCAATAATGTTGTTAGAGGTGCTGCTATTCTCCCATAATTCTTAACAAACTTGCGATAATACCTGGTTAACCCGAGAAATCCTCGCAACTGCTTTATGGTTGTGGGGACTTTCCATTCCTTAATGGCTTTAATTTTGTTAGGGTCTACTTTAACACCCTCGTGAGATACAATATGACCCAGATATTCCACCTCTTGTACTCTAAAGAAACATTTGGATGTTTTTGCATATAATTGTTTCTCCTGCAATAGTTTGAGCACCTTGTCAACATGTTGAACATGATCCTTCCAAGACCTGCTGTAGATTAGTATATCATCAAAAAATACTAGCACAAATTTTTCTAAGGAAGGGTTTGAAAATGGAATTCATCAACCCTTGAAATGTAGAAGGTGCATTGGTAAGGCCAAAAGGCATGACCAAAAATTCATAATGACCCTCATGAGTTCGAAATGTTGTTTTTGGAATATCTTTCGTCTTCATTCTAATTTGATGATATCCTGAACGAAGATCCAACTTGGTAAAATAAATTGCTCCATGTAATTCATCCAATAATTCATCAATCATAGGAATGGGAAATTTATCTTTAATGGTGAGCTTATTGAGCTCCCTATAATTGGGACACATGTGCCATGATCCATCCTTCTTGTGTACCAATACTACAAGAGTAGAGAAAGAACTTTGACTAGGTTGAATTATACCAGCCTCTAACATTTCTGCAATCATACGTTCAATTTCACTCTTTTGGACATAAGGATATCTATAAGGTCAGATGTCTGGAGGAACACTTCCTGGAATAAAATGAATAGCATGATCATGATCATGAATAGGTGGGAGTCCTTTGGGAGTATCAAACACATTGGAATGATTATCCAAGACTCTTTGGAGATCTAGAGAAATAGATGATTTTGATGTTGGAACTTCTAGTGGGCATAATTGTGTAATTACGCCTCGTTGTTCTTTCTTCAGAAGCTTTGTCATGACATTAGAGCTTATTATATTTCTTGGCTTCCCTGTGATACCCCATAATTCAATTTCCTTTCCTTCCGAAAAAAAATTCAAGAAAATTTCTTGAAAATTAAAAGCTACCATCCCCAAATATTGTAACCATTGTACTCCTAGTACGACATCAGCATCTCCCATTGGGATGGAAAGCATTGGACTATTCAATACATATTCCCCCATGGATAGCTTGATATTATGGCATTTTCCAAAGAAATTTATAGTTCCTCCATTTGCAACCATCACTTGACATTCTGGTGCTGGGTATAGGAAACAATTCAATTCCTTGGCTACCTTACAATGAATAAAATTATGGGTACTACCTGAATCAATCAACACTATTACTTTTTTCTTCTTGATATGTCCTTCTATCTTGAGAGTTTGAGGAGTGGTAATTCCTGCCAATGCATTACACGATATGGTCAAACTCATTTCTTCCTCTTCTTGGGTTGGTTCCTAGTGTATATCCTCTTCTTGTTCATTTTCTTCTTCCTCTTCACAATCTATGTAAAATAATTTCTTCTCAGCACACTTATGACCTTTAGTGTATTTTCTATCACAATTGTAGCAAAGCCCTTTTGCTATTTTTTCTTCCAATTGTTGTGGTGTCAACATTGTAGGTTGTGGAAATCTAGGAGTAACAACACTTCCCTCTTTATAGAAGTGAGTGGTAGGCTTCCTTGTCGCCATAATTTTACATTCAATTTTTCTTGCCAACCTGAATGCCTTCTCCAATGAATCAGGTTCCAAAACGCGAACTTCATGTTGGATGTTATCCTTTAAAGTACCTATGAAGAGATCAATCCTATGTTCCTCTGTAATATCAGTTACCCTTATATGCAATTTTTGGAGGTCCTCAATGTGCTCCCCCACTAAACCCTTTTGTTTGAGATTTATCAATTGGATAAAGAAGGTGTTGCTCTTTGTATCCTCGTAATGTGCTATCATTTCCTCTGTAAAAATTAACCAAGTGAAAAAAAATTTACGGGAGAAAAGCCATCGATACCATACAAATGTATTTTGTTCTAGATGTAAAGTTGCAATGCGTACCTTTTGTGTGTTTTGCACATTATTGAGATCAAAATATTGCTCCATCTGTAGTATCCACGTTACGGGATCGTTGCCATCAAAATTCCTCATATCCATCTTCGGAATATGGTGGTTCTTCTTGCCAATTTTAGAGTTTATGAAATCACAATTATCATTTATTTTGTTCTCGACATTAGTTTCCTCTACTATCTTTTCACCATTAGGAAACATTTGTTGTATCAACTTTGTCAAACCTTCCATGTCTGCTTTTAGATCATTCTTTATGTTTTCCATTTTAGCTTCCATGTCATCCATATTAGCTTCCATGCCAACTTCCATACCATCCATCTTAGCTTCCAAACCATTCATCTTAGCTTCCACGCCTTTCTTCAAACCATCCATTTCAATTTTTGTTGCTCTTTGCGATAGTGAAATTTGGTGCACTTGCTCATGGACTTTTGATATCTCATGTTGCATTTCTTTTTCTTCATGAGTCATAGTAGAGACTTCTGAAGGCTTCATGGGTGTTGAGTTATTTTTAGGAGGAATTTTAGAACCCAATACGGATACCTATGCTCAATAGGCCTTTGGAATCAACTAGAACTGATTTTTCAAACAAGACTTATGCAATTTGAAAAAAAATACACTCCTTTTTCTTGATTTTGAGGAACTCGATATTGAAACTGAATTATCTCTATGATTTTGGATCTTCAATATCTGAAATTTGGCCCTGAAGTCACTCTATGAATCTTCTTTTGAATGCCACAGGTCTGACCTGATTTGGATTCTTCAACACAAAGTTATGTCCAATCTCCCACAATGACCCAATTATGGACTCGTTCAGTATAGCACACTTGTACGACTTGCCACGTGTCACTGTTTCCTCCTTTCGCTCTGAAATTGATAGAAAATAAAGTACAGTCTGTGTACTTGTGGCCACTTCTTATAGCATTCCAATCTGATGCTCACAGAGAGAGTTATGAAGTTTTTTCCACGATAACCTCTTTGAGATGAAATTCAGGAGCTTGAAAAAGACCTAACTTCCACAGATCATATCTCCAAAAATGTTGCAAACCAAGCTCTAAAATTTTGCGATGATGTTCCTCGGGATTTTTGTTTCACTCTCTAAAATATTCAGCTTTTGAACCTTCGTAGAAGAAAATTTATAGCGAAAATGCCGCGATGACCTGTTTAATTGAAATTCAGGAGCCTGCAAAAAGCCCTACCTTCCATAGATCATATCTCCAAAAATTTTGCGAACAAAGCTCTGAAATTTTGTGACAATATTCCTCAAGAGTTTGGCTTCTTACCCTACAAATTTCAGCTTCTGAACCTTCATAGAAAAAAATTTATAGTGAAAATTCCACGATGACCTGTTTGGAGCAGCGAAACCCTAGAGTCCAAAGCTCTGATACCAAATGTTGTGAAACCGGCTCTAGAAATAGAAGAAAAGAGATATCAACGCCTTAGAAATAAGCCAATTTGAGGGGGAAACCTCCAATACATTACATGAATGAACAATTATTAGATGATACAAATTACAAAACCTCCTTTATATATATAGGAGTCCATAGGGCCACAATGTAATCCTAGTGGGGCCACAATGTGATCCTAGCTGACCTAACAATAATAATTTAAGGGTACAATATTAACAATATGGGGGTTACAAGGGTACAATAATAACAATAACGGGGTTACACTAACAACAATAAGGGACTATACTAGTAATATAGGGACCTAACATTCCCCTTCCACCACCTATGACTGTTCAAGTTCATGTGATCTCTCAGTCTGATGACCCATGGATTATTCCTTCACCTGAACAAGTCAATTCATTCGGTGATACAATGCCTTTGAGTCTGATTGAAATCGATTGTTTTGAACTCATTGCTGCATCGATACTCCATCATCTGATGGTGCTCCTTTGAGCTTCTCTCTTGACGTGTAGTCTCAATCCCCCTGGCTTGGCAATTCAGATTCGCCTGATCCTTTGAAAGAAGTATTTCCTTCCAATGAAGCTATCATGGAAACCATGTCTCTCGAAGACTTGCCGTGGGATGATGGTCATCATCGTTTTTTGTTTATGCTTGGCCTCGGGGCTATGTCTACATGTCTTGAGCATTTTTCATCTCAAGCTCCTTCTCCTCCGCTTCAAATTTCGATCCTTACACATGAAGTCTTTACAGAAGGGAACTTGAGCAATATCACACAAACGATGCCTATTGATATTTTCGTGAAGCTGGGAATCGTCGAGAAAATCCATGTGGGAGTCACTTATTCTTCAGATGAAGTCCAAGTTTACACTAGCCTTTTCTGTGAATTCTGTGATGTCTTCTCTTGGTCCTATGAAGAAATTCCTGGCATTGATCCTAGTATAGTGATGCATGAAATTCCTACATATCCCGGTTCGAAGCCTGTTCGCCAGCGTCTTCGTCCGGTACACCCTAGAAAGGTGGCAACCATTAAAGGTGAAGTTGAAAAACTTCTCAAAGCTAGTTTCATTTATCCAATTCCCTTGACATATTGGGTTTTGAACATCATTCCTGTCGATAAGAAACAAGGAAATATCCGTGTCTATGTTGATTACCATGACATCAGTCAGGCCTGTCCTAAGGATAATTATCCTACTCCCTTCATCAATCAGATCATTGACGACTGTGCCAAGAGCGAGATTTTTTCCATTATGGACAGTTTTTCTGGATATAATCAGATTAACATTCTCCCAGAAAATCAGCACAAGATGGCTTTTATCTGTCCTTGGGGTATCTTCGCATACAAGAAACTACCTTTTAGCTTAAAGAATGTCAGGGTCACTTTCCAACAAGCGATGTCCTTCGATTTTCATGATATTCGTCACATCGTTCAACCTTACATGGATGACCTTCCAGCTCATTCAGCTAAGCATAAGGACCATCCGGATCATCTTCGTTAGATCTTTCTTCGTTGTCGACATTATAACATTCAGCTCAATCCACATAAATGTGTCTTATGCATTGATTCTGGTAGACTTTTAGGGTTTACCATGTCTAAAGACAAAATTCGCCTTGATCCACTCAAGTTTGAGGCTATTATCAATCTCACCTCTCCATCCTCATTACATCAGTTGCAGAGTCTGCAAGGTAAGGAAAAATTTCTACGCCGTTTTATACCAAACTATGTCGAAGTAGCTAAAGGATACACGCAACTTCTGAAACAGGACGTCCCTTTCCATTGGGATGAGATTGCACAAAAATATTTTGATGCACTCAAGATGTTGTTGGTCAACGCTCCTTTATTACGTCCTTCGGATTATCACCGTGATTTTTCCCTCTATTTGGCTGCCGCTTTTAGTACAATTTCCATGGTTTTGGTCCAAGACGATGATGACGGTCATGAGTATATTATTTATTACTTGTCTCGTAACCTTCTCAATCCTAAGATGCGTTATGCTCATGTTGAGAAGTTAGCACTAGCTACGATCTAAGCCATTCAGTGCTTTCGTCATTATATCCTTTTGCGTATGGTGACTGTGATTTCCGATTGCAACCCCATGCCCTATATTTTGTCTCGACAATTGCTGGGGGGAAAATACTCCAAATGGATAGTTATCCTTCAAGAGTTTGGTTTGGAATTTACTACTACCAAATCTAAGAAATCACTTGTTTTCACTGATTTGATTTGTTCCCTCCCTTCCAACTCCACTCCGTCTCGTTCTGAGGACCGTATTCCAAATGATACACTTTTGTTGAATAGCACCCTCGACCCGTGGTATGGTGATATCATCGTCTATCTCCAGACTTCCACATTCCGATCTGAGTTGACAAAGGATGCCCGCCGTTGTATCTAGCATCATTCGCAACCTTATTGTATAGTCGGAGATATGCTCTATCGTGTTGGAGTTGATTCTGTACTTCACCGATGTTTGACCCTCGAGGAAGTTGAGAAAGTATTGAATGATTGTCATAGTGGTGCTTGTGGTGGTCACATGTTTTCTTACACTACAACACAAAAGATACTTCGTGCTGGTTATTTTTGGCCTTCTATTTTCAAAGACTATATTGTCACAGTTCATAAATGTCATGATTGCCTAATTTATCAACGCAAGATGTGTGTGCCACCCGTTCCTCTTCACCCTGTCATTACCGTTGGTCCCTTTGCCAAATGGGGCATCGATTCTATGACGTGTAACCCTCACTCAGGCAGGGGGCATGCTTATATCATCGTAGTCATGGACTACTTCACCAAATGGGAAGCAATGCCTACACTTTCCGCTGATGGTAAGACAACTATTTAGTTCATATTAAATCATATTATTGATAGGTTTGGTGTCCCTCAGGCCATCGTTACCAATCATGGTTCCCATTTTCAGCATTATATGGTCACTAGTAGAAAATGGCTAATTTGTTACTAAAAAAACGACTAAAATTCGCATATAAACGACTATTTTTCAATCGGTGACCAATAGTAGCTAATTTACAGTATCTTATAACGCGACCAACTTTTGGTCGTTTTTAGCTTAGTCATTAATTGGTTATCTCAATTTTGTTATCTAGTTGTATATTTGGTCATTGATTTAGTCATTGATTTGGTCACTAATTTAGTCATTCATTTGGTCTTTCATTTTGTCACTGATTTAGTCATTCATTTGGTCACTGATTTAGTCATTATTTTAGTCATTGATTTGGTCTTTTATTTGGTCATTAAATGTCGCAATTAATGACCAAATATACAACAAAATATATTACTATATGATCACCCAAGAAAACCAATTAATGACCAAAGAACTATGACCAACATGTTGGTCGTGTTATAAGATACTGTAAATTAGCTACTAATAGTCATATATATGAAAATTTTAGTCATTGTTTGAAACCAATTAATGATCAAAGAAATGTGACTAAATTTTAGTCATGTTATAAGATACTGTAAATTAGCTACTAATAGTCGTATATATGCAAAATTTAGTCATCATTTGTAGTCACAAATTTATCATTTGCAATAGCCATTTATTCATTATATAAATGACTAATTTAGTAATTTATATGCATTTCATTAATAATCATTCTAAATGACTAATTTAGTCGCATATCCATTTTATTTGTGTTCATTATTAATCGACATAAATTAATTTGTATGATTTAAAAAATGTCATACAATGTGCATGTTCATCTAATATGAAAACACAAAGTCGCATATTTTAATTACAATACTAAACAACATCAAATGCAACTATAAATAATTTCAACCACATAAATTATATTATATGAAATGTTAAAATATTACAATATGATTTTCCAACTTTATATTAGTTGGACTACAATTTACACATGAAATGATGTTTCATCACTTCAAAACATTATCATTGTGTTGTCAAGGCATTACAGGTGAATTCACCAACTCTGAAGACTTGATCATCAGTCTTTATATGTGTGTCTTATGCGAGATATTGGTTCTAAGGGTATCACCAAACAAGTTCTCCTCTCTCTTTTTGCATTTGTCGCTCCAATGTTATTGCTCTTCTCTTTTTTCAATTCATGCTTTTTACCATCAATACTGATTTCATTTTCTGAAAACAAAATAAAATACAATGCACTGTAAGAAATGAAAAACAATGAACACTAGAATATAATATAAATTAGACTATAAATAGTTTATACAACATATACCTTAACATCAACAATGTCAAAGCAATTTTCCTTCAACATCAATTTCTGCAAAATAAATGTCACGTCATTATTTCTCATTTCTCAACATGCTACATACGATAAATTGAAAATCACATAAAACCAAGAGAAAATTCTTTTCTAACCAATATAAACAAACAAACAATGCCTCTAATAAAACTTCATTATAATATTAGCAAATGAAAAGAGAGCTAGTGGACCATTTGTGTTGTTTGACTTTGCCTATTTTTGTTATAAAGTGCTCAAACTTCAGGAACCAACAAATGTGAGCACGAGCTAAAAACTAACCAACCATTCACTAGTTAGCATGAGAGATCACAAATAAACCACAAAATTGATCAGGCATTAAAATTGTGAGCAGACTACCTTGAAATTTTCTTTTTGAGAAATACCTCAAAATCCCCTCGTTTCTAATAAGCTTCTTGGCTATGTACCTCCATCCTTGATTTCCCTTGTTATATCTTGAATAAAGAATATCCCTTCAACAACCAATTTTGCGAGAATCCTACCAAGTAACTCAAAATCCTTGTGCGCATCAATAGTAGCATCCTCTAATGAAAATAGTACAATCTCCAACCTAGAAATATCAAAATTATATATAGTTATAATGTTGAAAAGTGTAACTAGGTAGGTCTTCCTTGTAATGACTATGTAACTAGCATTTGCACCAAGAGGTGCAAAGTAACGCCGGGGAGTGGGGAAAACAATAATTAAGTGAAATATATGGAAATTTTAGTTCCTATATACCTTTCAAAAAATGTAATAGGAGGTTAAAATTTAAAAGAAAGTTACACTAACATAAAGGAACACTAATATAATTGTCCCAGAGTAATGGCATAGCAATGATGGTATCGAAGATCCTTCAATAGTCGCTCCAAGGAGATTGCTCTAGCTCTTCAAATGATTCAAATAATTGTCGAAACTAAATATTCAAACCTGCTCTAAATCCATCATCAAAAGGTTTTCAATGTGCTAGAAAGGGGTATTTAAAGGTTTTTTAAAAAAAAACTTTCAATTGCTACTACAATACTGTTTTAAAGCTGGTCCAAAATTGCCTTCTAACAACTTTAAAAGATGTCATACAAACACCTTCAATAAACTGCTATACAAAAACACTCTATGAAGTAATCCATATAGAGAACACACCAATAGCCCAAAAGAGGGAAATGAAAAGTTTATCTGCAGTTACATTTTACTCTAAAAAATATTTATATCAAAATTTGTTAACATCAAACCAAAATTTTGTAATTTTCAAGATCCTAAGTTCAACACCAACTACCCAATAGCCTAGAAAACTTGACAAGAAGACCCTGACTGTTCTTGTCGCTATAAGACAAGATGGTCAACAATGTCATGAGTTATAGCAAGCACCTACAATTGCTTCAGCATGTCTTATCTTTTTAACTAATCCATCATCTTGAATTTGTCTAGCATTCTCTCAATCATCAAAATCAGCATTGTCAAGCTTTAAAAATATAGCATTCACTCCAATCTAGAAACAAAAATATGCATTCACAACTCAACTTACCCAGTATTATGCTGGCCTCATTCTTAAGTTGTAAGTTGATGCCATACTCATGCAGTGAACTCCCGCGTCATGGACCACCATTCCTGCCCACTGAAAGAGGATGGCCACTCAAAGTTAAGCCACAAGTGTATACCTTCAAAGAAGCATCACAAAATAATTCTAGAAACAATTAAATATCATATTGGAAAATCAATTCCTTCTCATCATGCAAGTATATTAGGTGTGATAATTATTGTCCTGTAACTAACCACCATTTCTGGAGTTGGAAGTTCCATGTCCTTTCCTAAAAATTCTGCAGACTCGCAGACAGGCCCAACAACATCAAAAGTTTGAATTTTTGCCTTTGGGGCAGGTGGAGAAATTAGCTCAATGTGCTGTGTATCAAGAAGAATATCAATTAGAAACATCTCAAAATCTCAAAATCATTTTATGATTCATATCACAACTTTCAGACTGTGTGCCTATCATGAAAAAGAATGGTCTATTTAGTATCTGGGAATCTCAATACCAATAATATTTCCTGTCAACAAGGAGACTACAAAAGTAGGACAAATTATCCCTTCTATATTCATTTGGAAATGATCATCCCTTCAATCACACATCATCAAAAAAAGTTGGGTTTGCCCCAAGTCAAATTTATGTACTAACTTGGTAAGCTCCATAAAGGCTAGGCCTAATAAGCTCTGCCATGCTGCCATCAATTACAATGAAGTTCTTGTTACCATTCTAGCTCTTCAAATGATTCAAATAACTGTGGAAACTAAATATTCAAACCTGCTCTAAATCCATCTTCAAAAGGTTTTCAATGTGCTAGAAAGGGGTATTTAAAGGTTTTTTTAAAAAAACTTTCAATTGCTGACACAAGACTGTTTTAAAGCTGGTCCAAAACTGCCTTCTAACAACTTTAAAAGATGTCATACAACCACCTTCAATAAATTGCTATACAAATACACTCTATGAAGTAATCCATATAGAGAACACACCAATATCCCAGAAGAGGAAAATGAAAAGTTCATCTGCAGTTACATTTTACTCTAAAAAATATTCATATCAAAATATGTTAACATCAAAATCTGTTAATGTCAAACCAAAATTTTGTAATTTTCAAGATCCTAAGTTCGGCACCAACTGCCCAACAACCTAGCAAACTTGACAAGAAGACCCTGACTGTTCTTGTACGCTATAAGACAAGATGGTCAACAATGTCATGAATTATAGCAAGCACCTACAATTGTTTCAGCATGTCCTATCTTTTTAACTAATTAGGGAAATCTGATTTTCTCAAATGATAATTTTACATGTTTAGCTTGTATGCTTCTGGGTTCTATGATTACACCTCAGTTTTGGAGGGTGTTGTAACGGACTGGTGACAAGTTTTTGTAGTGTAACTCAAGGATTCTTGCATTTTATAACGTAACCTTATCCTGTTTTGACTCATCATTATACTTTTCTTACATTTTACGGTGTTGCTCTGGGAATCTTTCATTTTACAACCTAACTTTGTCCTGTGCTGGCTCATTATTATATCTTTTTCAGTTGGAAAAGGAAAATACTGAGCACACCTGAAATGCTTGGTTAAATTGGAAGATTGTCTGCATATAAAAAACAGAAAAGAACCTAATTCATTTGATGAGTGACTTAACATGATTTAAAAAATTACCTTACCTAGACCATAGGAGTCAAGGGGCTAAAGGGTCGGGTTATTCAAATGACCATATTCGCTAATCAGGTATAGGATTTTTAGAGGCAAAAGCTTCTGTGAAGATGGAACTAGTTGAATTCTAGCATAGAGCAGGTGGTTCTTATTACTAAATCGACAATATCATGCTTTCACATCAATTCTTTTTCTCTATGTGAAAAGTTAACAAGAGAGGCTCTTTGGAAATGCATAGAAATAGATGAAAAATAACTTAATAAGTGAATTCTCATCTACTGTGTTATTGTGGCCTGCAATTGAAGAAGGTAGTACAGGACCTTGTTGTTAATGGGGATGGAAAGTCTTTCCCAAAGTCAAAAAATTTAGCAGCATTAACAACAACTTCAAGAGAGCCCAAGGTTTGCTCAGAATCCTTACTACAGCATATGTAAAAGTTAATTTAGTTTCAAGTTGCTAGGATATAATTATCTATGAATACATAAAATGTTAACACTTATGCTACAGAAAAGCTAAAATTCAATGCCTGAAATGGATCTGACTACAGATTTTTACTGAAATGGACTTTGATAAATATAGAGCTAAGCTTGAGCTGCAATATTGTTTTTTTCATCACTAAATACGTGTAATAGATGTCTATTTTTAATTAACATCTGAGACTGAAACTTCAATCTAAAGGTTGATGTCAGCGAAGATGAGGGAAAAGAGGAAATTTATGGTGTTAGACGAGGACAACATGAGGACTGCTTCTATAATAGGTCAAGTGATGCAGATGAGGATGAAAAAACTGTTCCAAATCTGCGAACACGTTTTGATCTCCAAAGGGGAATTGGAGTAAATATTTAAATCTTACAAGAGTGTGTGACATTGTGATTCAAACATAGAGATTGTTCTAATTTTTCCATAAAATCAGCAAGAACTAAAATCGATGCTACACAACACGAAGGAAGGTGTTCAGTCGATGCAAATGGAATGGAATAAACAATTGTAGAATCTTGGTGAGCTTTGCACAAACAGTTGTTATTATTTGAACCACGCTTTTCTACATTCTTCAATTTTGACTGTATTTCTTTTCTGCACAGGAAAGCATATGTATGGACTAGCGCAGGCTACAACAGGCTACCACAAAGTTCTAGAGGAAAATTGACAACTATACAATCAAGTTCATGATCTGAAAGGTGTGCTTCCTGTTCGTCTGTCATAGTGTTATAGTTTAACTGACATGTCTCAAAAATATTATAACGGAGTAGGAATTAGGAGTCCCTTTAAATTGTATATATCAAATCTGTTGCATCTTTATTCCCAATATAGTGCGAATGAATAGTTTTAGCTAATTCGATGTGGGGGGAACATATCCACGGCTTGTAGTAGGAACATAAAAAGCCAAAAAATGCTAGAAAAGGGCAGTTTACTGTGCATTTAAAGAAGCTTGTGCTCCCACTAATTGGGAAGTTGGAAACGAGGTTGGTTCAATAGAGTAGGAGATGGATGAATGAACTGGGTAATATTGCTTCCATACAGGTTCAGATGTATGAACAACTTATCTATGCTCCATCTTCCTGTGATTGTGGGCTCTGTGTTTGAATTGAGTGTTCGACCTTGCCTCGGGCCTGGAAGATGAGAATTAACAATTCTGGAAGAGAATATAAAATTATGTAATCTGATTTTACTCTGGCCTCTTCTTGCATGGTGTTGTGTTATCTTATTCTGCTCATAAAACATAAACTTAGAAGTTGAGGCAGGGCATACTTGCTTGACCAAGCTGGTAGTGAAAGCACAACAGATGCCATTTGATAGGATAACAAATTTATGCGGAGTCTATGTTTCTTATTCTTCTTAGGAAGCATAAGGGTGTATTGCATAGTCAGACCATTCTTGCCTGGCCAATCCAACTGTCAGAGTACAGTGGATTATATTGGGGAGGATGGTCAAATTATGATTGCAAATCCCGCAAAGCAAGGAAAGGATATACGTAAATCATTTACATTCAACAAAGTATTTGGAGCATCTGCTACTCAAGGTTGGATCTCTTTTTAAAGTGTTGAAAACCTTTTACATGATTGTAAGGTGAAATCTCTTAAATCATAACATTATTCATGTTGAATTGCACAGGAAGTGTTTTTGGATACTAGGCCATTGATCAGATTTGTTCTGGATGGTTACAATGTTTGCATTTTTGCATATGGGAAAATAGATTCTGGAAAGACATACACAATGGTAATAACAACCATCTTCTAGTTAGTCAATTGCAGTTTGAAGCACTGGCTTGCAAAACTAATAAGGTAATGAGTTCACTGCTGAAGAAATTCTTGCCTAGAAATACTTTGCTCTAATTTTTGTGCCTTGCTTGTCTAGACTGGTCCTAACTTCACATTTTTCTGGGGTGATCTTTGCTTCTAGAGCTGAACTGAATATGGACATCAATCATCTTGTCAATTGTAGGAAAGGGGCTTATGATTATATCCTCAGTCATATTTTCCATTGTACTTGCCGAATTCAGTGTATTGAAAGGGAAGGATCTGCAAAGAAGTTATGCTGCCTACTGTTGAGTGATTGCTTTTTTGGATCCCATTTTGATTTTATTTCATGGTCGAGCTGTTAGGTCCATTTGGAAGCTTTACAATCTAGAATGATCTTAGTTCCATCTTCAAAATTTCTCAACAACACAACATTATGAGGGCTATAATTTAACCGTTGCCCTAATATGGTATATCTAATAACGACTGCTCACACAGACATTCTATGAGTTCTGATTATGTGTATTTTTCTTACTTGCAACAGTTGAAGCCTTGCCTCTTTATATCTAGTTAGTTTTGTATATGGTATTGTGTTCGGCTTTGAAATTATCATTGTCTATATCATTGGGCCTTCCTTTCGAAATTTCTTCTTAGATGGAGACTCTATTGTTCATTCAAGACTTCTCCCAACAATTATTCTTAAAACTAAGTAGGCCCTGCCAAGCCAAAAGATTTACATTTGTTCAAAATATTCCCAACTATGATTACTTAACTGCCTGGGCTAGGCACATTTGACACCTGCTGGTGAAGATATGTTATCACACATTAAAAATATTCTATCACTCCAGCCTGAAATGTAACAAAATTGACAATTCAGCAGCACAAGAGCGCTTCACTTATTTTTAAATATTTGACAACTCAGCAGCACAAGAATCCAGAGGTTTGTGCCAGATTAATCTCACAAAATCAACCTGCAGGATGCTATAGAGCTTATTCTGCACACAACGATTTTTTCAGTTTATGCAGAATTTGTTGAAGCTGTGTTTTCTAATTCATTCTAAAATTATGGGTAAAACTGAAAAAACAGATTAGCTTATAACCTGTGATCATTTTTTCTCATATTAACAAAAGTTTGATCCCATAGAGAAGGAAACTGCCTCGGCACCTCAACAGGCAGAAAATGTTTCACATAAGGGTTTTGAATGCTTGCAGCATATTAAGAAAAAATGGCCACATGAAGATTTGAGAGGTTGGTTCTTATGCTTCGGCTCCAAAGGAAAGTCTAAAATGCCAAAGGGTCAACTGGTGGAAAGTTGAAAGAGGGAATTTATTTACCTATTAATGCCCTGTCTTGCTTTCAAAAAGTTGGTCTCAGAGCCCCCTCAACACTTGGTGATGTTCCTGCTGACTCCTAAGGTGATTACAGAGGACAATTGGGGTTCTTGAATGACGTATTCCAGATATCAAAAAAAAGAAAGGATACCTTTATATATGAGGTTGTTGTTCAAATGATTGAAATATACAATGAACAAGTTCATGGTCTTCTTGTTTCAGATAGTTCCAATAAAAGACATCCTTCTTGATCATATGGAGTTGTCTTTCTTGTTTTTAAATCTTTGGATTTCAGTTTCTCAGAATAAAATAATCCTTGACTCATAGCACATTGGAAATCCGCAACAATTCACAGCAGAATGGACTCAATGTGCCAGATGCAAATCTAATACCCGTTGCATCTACATCTGATGTGATGGAGTTAATCAACCTTGGACACAAAAACCTTGTGGGAGCAACTACTCTGAATGATCGGAGCAGCCGTTCGCACAGGTTTTAAACACAATCTTCGGAGAATTTAAATAATACTGGTCTCTCTTGAAACCTATCTTCAAACAATAAAAACATTGTTTTGTTTGCAGTATTTTGACAGTGCATGTTCAGGGCAGAGATCTTACTTCTGGAACAATTCTTCGAGGGTGTCTTCATCTTGTTGACCTTGCTGGAAGTGAGAGAGTTGACAAATCTGAGGCCACCAGAGATAGGTTAAAGGAGGCACGGCATATTAACAGATCACTTTCAGCTTTAGGAGACGTTATTGCTGCTCTTGCACAAAAGAGTTCTCATGTTCCTTACCAAAATAGCAAGCTCACACAACTGCTTCAGGATTCTTTAGGTAACAAATTCAATATTTTCCTTGATGAATAGTTATGGAAGGAAACTACCACTTTTCTCTAGTCTGGGGTGGTAATGATGTTGGACTTTTTTCTTAAGGTGGACAGGCAAAAAATCTAATGTTTGTGCACATAAGTCCTGAATTAGATGCACGTGGGGAGACAATCAGCACTCTAAAATTTGCAAAGAAGGTTGCAACTGTTGAACTTGGTGCTGCACGTTCCAACAAGGAAAGTGGTCAAGTTAGGGAGCTGAAAGAACAGGTTTGTGTTAGAATTATTCTTGAAAAATATGTTGCTTTCTGAATGATTGTCTTATTTGTTCTCCATGGATCAAAAGGACTAAAAACAAGGGATATTTTGGTCTGTTTGTTTGAGGACCCATGAGTAGTTGAAGAATCTTGATAATGAATGCTGTCCTCTAGAGCACTCGAGAGTCAAAGGTTTCCTGATCTTTGATGTTGCAGATTGCTAGCTTGAAGAATGCACTGGCAAAGAAGGTAGCAGAAGTTGAGCAGAGAATGAGGATTGGTGTCTCACCAATAACTAGGGATTCCAGGAACAATCCTGAAATACAAAGAATGAGGACTGGTTTCTCACCAATGCATCAAAAAATGCAGACCATTTTGTGATTATATATGTAAACAATCCAATGATATTATCCGAAAAGTGATAGATATTTTTTCAGGCTTTTAAAAGCTCGCATAATATATAATTGGAACAAACTTTTATTACTAGAAATCAATCAATTACTTATACATACCACTAAAAGTGGCAAAATCTCTATAACCTTTGATCACCTTGAACATAAAGCACACTAAGAACCTTGAAAATGGGGTCTAATAACATCGCCAAAGATCTAAAATTGACAAAGCACAATTTAATGATTATTGATTAGTCAAAATTACCATGTGGGTCAACTACTCATGTCAAAATGATGGTATATTGGATTAGGTGTGGGTTTCACTTTCATTTGAAAGAGTGACCACAACATGGATAAAGAACATTGACTACACTAGGAACCTCGACAATGGGGTTCTAATAACATGGCCAAAAATTCAAGAAAGCTGACTAGGTTGGCCTTGGCCTAAAATAGTCAATATTGAAAAAATACAATTTCTTGACACCTTTAAAGGGTTCATGGAAAATATATAACATACTCTATTCACATTGCAATTGAAAAGAACTCTCAGAACTAATTTGGATTTTTTAAAGGTAATATGGCTTGCCATCCATTGAAAGAAACATTAAAACACTCTCAAAATGATTCACTATAGGTTGTTTAACAGGTGACACTCACACAGCATCTGGAATAAATAACCTAGGCACCTTAAAATAAAGTATTCTTTCAACTTTTGAGATGGCAGGTTGATAATTAGTGTTGCAACATTCTTTCACTAGATCCATTGTTTTGCAACCAGTCAAAAATTTACTCCCATTAATTTGTTGTTCAACCTATTTTACGCTCTTAATAGGACTAGAGCCTTTAGTGAGAGTCGATGGTTTAGCAGAACAAATCAAAGGAAGAATCTCATTTGCACCCTCACTTGTCAAGATATTTTGAACGTATGAAAATCAATAATTTGCAACTGTTGTATTCAAATAAGCCACACATTGATTTTGTTGGACTTCCCAATAAGGATATGAAACATTGTCTCTTGTTGTGGACAACAAATCACATTGCGCAGGTATGGTGCTAGTGAGCTCCAACACTAAACTACCATTCCACTTACTATATATGTTGTTGCTTTAAAATATTGAAAGCACAAAGCCTTGATATGACTGGGACAGTTGAATTTCGAAAGAAAGGGTGTAAGGGAGAAGGAGAAAGCAATGGATTCAATGCATCAGGAGAAACACTAGGGGAAGAAGGAACAAGAAGAACATTTATTTCTGCTTCCTTTTGGATTGCATCTGGATCAATTGAAATGGGTTGCTTTGTATCTCTGGCATTTGGTTTTGCCTTTGATTTTGGCATTGATGGTAATCTTACCAAACAATGGAATGCATCTCATTTATGTTAGAGGTGAGTGCATATCTGTGGAACAATCATCCCCAGTTGTAGCTCCAGGTTCTTATGTTGTTTATGCTTGAGCTGTTGAGTAAAATTACAATTAGTTTGATAACCAATTGGGACATGGATGGCAATATGGGTGGTGGGCCAAGGAGCTAAGGATATATCTAAATATTTATCATATTGTATGTATTTGCCACTTCATAGTTGCATTCACCATAATAGTCTTCATGTTGATAGGTCTTCTACTGAAAATACTGATCTTGATCAGTTTGTAAAAATGTCTTTTGTTTCCAATGAGGGGATGATAAAGTGGAAAATGTTGGCACTGAATCTAGAGATTTATATGTCTTAGATTAGTGATACATTCTCATTTGAAATTGGAATAAATAATGTTCCCATTGGAGAGGGTATTTATGGCTTAGTCGATTTCACCCAATATGGTGAGATAGACAAAAACGTTGGATGCTAGAAACCCTTTCAGACTAGCCAATCAAGTGAAGTGATTCAGAGAAAGGCTTCTAAAAGATGCCAAATTCTTTCCACCCATATATTCTTTACAAAAATATTAGTAAATATCATATCATGTTTCTTATAATCTATGCTAAGATGAACTACCAGAGAAGTAGAGCAGAGCAGGTGGTGTCAATTGACCGAGTCCACCAATGAATAATTTAAATTTAAATTTGAGTGTTACCCTAATCCCTGAAATCGTATTTTTAAATTGTCTGAATTGAGTGAACAGATGAGTTAATTAGATCCAAGTTAGTACTAACCTTGAAGTGACAAGGCCTTCGGTCCTATCACTGCCATCCTGTTCATATTCTGCCACCCAAAACACACCTGGAACCCTGTAATCAAGTAGTAGTGGTAGCAGAAGCCAGCAAAGAAAAGTAGTGCCTACTTTTGTTGTTCACACCCGATAAATTTAACAGTCTTTATGGGGCAAGAGGTATGCAAGTTGAAAATTTTATTATTATGGATGCTCTGCCCTGGGCACAAAGACCGTGCAGTATGAATAGAGATATATAGACCTGAAGCTGAACTCTCAAGCTTAGCAAGTTATCCAGCGTATATATATATATATATATATATATATATATATCCAGTGCTCTTTCACTGTGTTTACACCAATCCCAATATGAGAAGGGTGAGCACTTTTTTAGAAAAAAAACCTCTTTTATTCTTTTTTTGAGGTCTGAGGGTTTGGCTGTTTTTCTTGGGTTTTGATTTAGTGGGGCTGTTTATAGCAAAGTCTGGTGTGAGAGCTTGGCTTTTGCTTAAATATTTGCTACCCATTTTTATGCACACGAGGGCCGTTCAGTGGCCTCAGAACCTTCTACCCCAAGTGGATTTCACCACTCATTTTCCAAATGATTAACCAGTCATCAAAGCCCAAGGAGAAGATTTTATTTTGAATTTTTTTTCTTCCCATGTTTCTAAGGTTGTGCAGGCTCAACTGTTGAAGTGGTCTCTCAACAACTATTTTGTGTTTGGTGTTCTTACTTGAAGAACAAGGCTGCAGAACTGTGCTAGAGAATGAAATATATGAATAACTGGCTTGCCTTCTCTCTGTCACCACACTTAGCTATTGATTTTTCAGCTTCTGCAGATCAGTCTGCACAGCCACAAAAGTTATCTTCAGTGCCCACTACTTTTAACTGCTTGCAGGCTGCTCAGATGCCCTGTTCTACTCTCACTTATCAGAGTTATGGAGTTAACAGTGAAACCGGGGGAAACTCATTCTCTGCACCAATGCCCATTTTCTCACATAAGGCTAGCTCTCCTCTAACATAAGGGAGGAATCCATGATAAGCCTATAGATCTGTCCTTCAAATGCTAAAAAAACAGAATTTCAAAATGATATTGTTTTTGTCTTTTAAGATTTAAAATGGAAAGCTAGGCAAGACCTAGTTCCTAATCCCTGGGCTACAGACTCTAGGCAACAAACAGAACTTTAAAATTGATGAAAAATATATGAGTCATCACAAAACAACCACACAGCAAGTGTTATCAGTCAATAATATATCCAATAAATATGTAACAGTGCTATCTCCCTATAGATGGAACATTTGAAGACAATGTGCTCCCCCAACTTGATCTCTTGTAAATCACATAGCTGAAAATTCCATTTGAGGTGTGTGATGCAGTGACCTATCTCAAACCAAAGCTAGTGGGAGCCCACTCTGAATGAAACAAGGGGAATCCCATAGGTCTATTAGAGGGCAGCGTGTTGGCTACCCAAAGTAGCCCTAGACGAGATATCTTGAAGAACGAAGAGCAGTTGAAGGTCGGATGAAGATAGGTGGCGAAGTGCAAGAGGGATCCAAACCTTATCTAGCTTCTTTCGATACCCAGTCCAGAGATGTCTAGCCTTGTACATACAGGAGGCCATGAGACTTCGCACTTGAGAGCACTTGAGTGATGGAGGAAATTAGTGGTTTCTGGAATTATGTAATGATTTTCATGACATTATAGTTGGTTTTAATAAAAATAAAAATAATTAATAGTTATAATTATCCATAAAACATTTTGACTCGGTTAAACTACATAAAACTAAAAAAAACCAAAACAAAAATAAAAAAAACAAAAAAAATAATATGTATATAGAATCTGTGATAATCACATGTAAGCATATTTTGTCAAAGCGTTTAGAACAAGAACCACACTGGCTGGCTCTAAACGCGTCGACAAAATATTCTTAGTTGTGATTATCACAGAAAGATTCTATATACATTTTATGGACCACAAAATCCATATTCCTAATAAAAATAATAATAATTATATTTAGGACTTGTCCAAGTAGTGGACAACTTCACTCAAACAATGATTTTCTGGTAGGAATTCAATGAATTTTATTTTTGTTTCCAAAAATAATGAAATTGGGAGTATTTGAATCATTTTTTGAATGTTGTAAATGGATTCAACACTCTCAACAACCCCCTTGAGCACCTAAAATTCCGAAACTTCACAACTATAACTTGGATTTCTAAAAATTTCCACAACATTTCGTCAAAATCTATCCAGTGTAGAGAAAGGATAAAATCTCTTTTTACTTTATATCTTATGAGATTTGATCTTTTTCCATACTTGATAGATTCATAGTTTGAATGAATCTCAGCTAGTTAAATTAAAATTCTAGAAATCCAATTCCAAAATCAACAATTTGATAATGTAATAAATTCAACAAGCTTAAAAACCATTCCTAGTTAATTATAAAAAATTAAAATTTACACTTCCATCAAATAATAATAATATTTTCCAAACCCAAAAAGGTATTTTCCAATAAGTGGTTAATTATATATATTAAAAATAAATAGTTTCATGTTCCGACAATATCACTGGGACAAAATGACAGACAAAAAAATCAAAACGCTAACTTTGCTTGCCTACGACTTAAACACGGTCCCAAAAACCCTACTTCGTAGTTCAACATAGTGCTCCTTGAGGCCCTCGTTGATTAATAAATAATAACATTGTTCTAAGTTAACAGTGCTGTTAGCATTAAGGTAATAAGTGTAATTGGCTTTGAATTTGGAGTTGAATGCGCTTTTTCCTTCTGCAGGACTTTCGCTTCAATTATAAAAGTTTTAAATTCTTTACTGATTAGATTTCAAACGTTGGGTTTTGGGGCCTTTGTTTGGAACCCTCATAGATCGTTGAGTGTGTTGTACTTTCTTTTTCTCTCTGTGAAATTTGAAAATTTGGACACAGTGGGCCCTAGAAATGCCAACTCCCATTCCATTCGCAATTTGAGTTGCATGTTGTGTCACAGTTTTTAACTTTCACGTCAATTAAGAAAATTGATGATCATACTTTTTATATCATCAACTGAGGCCTCAGTTTGCTTGTTTTTATTTGTGGTTGACGCCTATTAGCATAATCTTCCATAAAATAAAAAAATAATAGTGGATAAAAGAACCCGAAGCCATTATAAACAAAATATTATGAAAGAAGAACACAATACCCAATTTCTCAATTGAAGCCCTCATTCTATGTTTCATAAGGTCTATTGTTTCTTAATAGAGTGCATTTCAAGCCCTTTAAAGGAGAACCCTTCAAAGAGATTTTAATCTGTCTCTGGCATCATCTCGAAATGTCCATTGCGTGCCTGAACCTTTATTATCTTCTAAAATTATAGTTATGGCTTGTTACTATCCATAAATGTTTTGATACCATGCTCGTTCCAGAAAATATGCATGGAACGTAATAACACAACACCATTAATTGCAACTACGATTCTGTAGCTTGTAACTGAAAAATGCTCTGATCCATTCTCAACCACGATGAGAACCATGAGAAACCCTGCCAATACCAAAACTTTGTAGAGAAAATGGTAGAATCGCTTCAGCTCATTTTTTTTCTATGGCCTCCTTTATGGTACGAACTATAAACATAACAACCAGAGAAACTGCACTGGGCAGCAAACCCAACAGTAAAATCACACCAGCAAATCCACTGGCACGATTTCCATAAACTGCATGATATATCTGACTAAACACTGCTCCACTCAGACCCACATATCGTTTCTTTGTGAAATAAATATTCCTCAAAGATGGCGGTTCGTGACTAACCTTATGAATCTAGTTCCATGACTTTTGTTGTCTGAGACTGGAGGCCTTGTCTCAGAAGAAATCAGGTCTTTTCCACCATTCAATCCATTTTTGACGATTCTATAAAGGCGAAGGGGGTGAATATTGGGCACACTGTGTTTCTTACAAGTCTGAATCTGTCGGGCAACTTTATTTTTTCTCAAAATATGTTCGGACGGGACTCTCAGGCCGTTGAAGAATTCAAAGAAACGGTCACCAAATTGATGGTAATTGGGGGAAAGCCGAACCTGGTTGACTACTTTCCTTTTCTGCAAATTTTGGACCATTAGGGCGTGAGCCACAATATAAACAAGAATATGAGTATTATATTTGGGCTGCTGGATCGATCTGTAGAGGCTCGCATCTAGAGTAGAAGAGAGGGCAGAACTGATGACAGCAGTGGCAAGGCAAAAGACTTTCTGGACATTTTACTTGAAATTAATAGATATGAGAGGGTAGAACTAATGACAGCGATGGCAAGGCAAAAGACTTTCTGGACATCTTACTTGAAATTAATAGATATTAAGCACCCCGAAATGGGGCAGCTAACAGAAACATAAAGTAAGACTTCCAAATTGCCTCCCCCTGTGATGAGTGTCAATTGCCAAAATCAGAGTGGTATTGAGTTGGCAAATGGTATCCAAGGAACCACTTCCTTTTAGTTCCTCTTCACATGAGACTGTGTGGATTTCTGAATAGTTATCATTAGTGTCACTCTGTGCATCCGTGTTGTGCAACATTTCTCAGAAACCATCCTGGTTCAAACTGGGCATCAATATCACACCACCCAGGTTAAAAACTTTAACAACGGGATTTCTTAACTCTAATGTGAAATTAATACCGAGGATGTAAATGAAGAGAATCCTCCGAAGCAAATCAAACTGGTAAATTGCCATAGTGTCGATGCAGGGGCTTCAGAAACAATGATAGCAGGGGAAGCTAGATATTGTAGAGGTTGTCGAATAATTTGATGGAATCATATAATCGATGAATGTAAGACCGTCTATGTAACAATCCCATGCATCCACTCATTACATTATCTGGACTGTGGTATTCAATATAGTTGCAACTTGCAGTATGCAATGTGAAACATCCTCTCATAACATTGTTTAGAATGTGGTATAATGTGTAGTTACAATCATTCTCCAGTGACAACCTAGAATGCATAATCATCTCTATAGCAGTTGCAGGGCACTTAAATGCACTTTGTAGCATAGGTGATCTTCTACATAGCAGGTCAATGAAGTCTGAAGCAACACTTTGTAGCTCCTCTTTTCTACAAAAAGTGGGATGACTAACTATAAAATGACACTAGGTTGAGGGAGTGGCGCCTTTTTATTAAGGCAGTCTGAAAGAGACCATTTTGGGAAAGGGAAAATTCCATACTGCCTTGGATTTTCCCTAAGTAGACATCCATTACTTGAAGAAGCCCTTTTGTGAAGTGTGCTACTGCATGGATTTTGGAAGCGACTATTTGAGGCAAAAGCAGCATCTATATAGCTGTGGATTTGGCCTGAGTTGGCATCCATGCCTTCTCAGATGAATTCCTTTTTAACATACTTATTTTCTGGGTTACTCAGCTACAAACTACTTCCTGCTAGCATTTACATTTGTTCTTCAACATCAGTATCCAGTTTAGTTTGTTCTTTGCTATTAGTTTGTAATTATTCAAGTTTTTGCTACAGTTGGGGCCTTCTTAATTTCCAATTATTGGTTTGCTTTATTTTTCAGATTTCAGATCTAGTTCCGGAATTTTTGGATTTCAAATTTCAGTTATAATAGCAGAATTATGGGTTGGCTCACATCAATGGTATCAGAAGAACCCCATATGACAGCATATTCATATCAGATTTTTAGTTACAGTTTGGGTTATTTATTTATGTTCACCGATATGTTTATCTTTTGAGCAATTGCTGTGCTGAAATCCCTATTATTTAGTTGTGATTTTGAGTGTTGGACCCACTACAAATCAAAATTTCAGAATCTGCTTTGCTTGATTTTCCAGTGTTATCAATGAAGTTACCTCTGTTATTGCTGAATTATCACTGTTATTGCATAAATTTTATGTTTTTGCTGTTGTTGTTATGTTCAACCCACTAGTAGTCCAGTGTTAGTGCAGTACTTGGGTCAACCTGCTGTTATTACAGTGTTAGTAAATTCCTTGGGTCTATATCAGTATTGGGCACATAATTGTCAGGTCCCTAAAAAAATAGGTTCATAATATCGAAACTGTGGTAGTTTATGATTGTCTGCTGCATCACGTTTTGAAGATTTTCTCAGTGCCCGCACAATAGACAGGAAATCAATCTATTTTTAAATTGGTTTATCTTATATAATTATACCTGTAGTCAGCAGAGAACATATAAATAATAAAGCATATAATAATGGATGGCATTGAGACTACACACAAAAGACAAGAGATAGGAAAACAATAGACTTACATGTTCATTGAGACCTTGAAATTCTGAAGAGTTAATGATAGCCAAAGCAGGAGCCAAGTAAACAAAGGAACCTCCCTGGACTAATGGTAACCTTGAACCAAAATATGAATGCAACAGTGTTGTCAATCCAGATACCATAAGCACAGTAGATATCACCCTGGAAGTGTCATCCTGTTATAATGGTAACTGTCATTGGAATCTTGCTATTGCATATAGACTGCTAGCTATTTAGAGTATGAAGGAAAAATAAAGTGCAGTAAGTAAGAGAATAATATAAGCTACTTACATCAGTCCCACCCATTTCTGGTACAATAACTAACGGTATAAGAACAAGTGAACCAGCTATTGACAAGTAATGTTGAATCCCATATAGGAAAATTGGAACTGCAAGTTAATATATCCACCAATATCATAAGAAGCAAAAAGGCAACAAATAACCTATTTTCTGTAGAATTTAAATTTTGTGTTACATTTAAAAAAAAAAAAAATATGTTTTGTTCAAGGACATTGATGCTCACCCATGGTGACAAGTAACATTAAATAAACATCTAAATGGAATCCAAAGAGATAAAGAGTATGAAAAAAACAACATATATAAGAAAATGCAAAAACTGAGTTGTCTCATCAAAAAAATTAAGGTTGTGAAGAAGAACATCTAAAAAAATCAAAAACCTTGAGAAAACCTGATACTTATAATAATTGAAAGGTATGATAATTGCAAGGGGTGCAATTATCTACCTTCAATGAATACATGCTAATAAATCATTACATCAAAATAGCCTTGCACCACCTACCAATGCAAGTAAGGCAACTGAAACTCTTTTTCAAGAGTAAAATATAGGCTTTACTCCTTATGTTCACCGCATTATTTGACTTAAAGAACTAATATGCTATTTTAATATGCGACCAACAATTACTTTTCAATCAAAATTTTGTGAATCTGACAACCAATTTCAAATAGGCATAAGCACTATCAAATTGCATATTGAAACAACAAAAATAGAAAAGATCGGCATCCAAGAATGCACGACTGTCTATGTAACAATCCCATGCATCCTCTCATTACATTATCTGGAACGTGGTATTCAATATAGTTGCAATATGCAACCTGAAACATCCTCTCATAACATTTTTTGGAAGATGGTATATTGTATAGTTGCAATCATTCTCCAGTGACAGCCTAGAATTCATAATAATCTATATAGCAGTTGCATGGCAGTTAAATGTGCTTTGTAGCATAGGTGATCTTCTATATACCAGGTCAATGGAGTCTGAAGCAACACCTTGAAATGTATACCCTATTTAGAATGCACAATGTATAATGGTAGCTCAATGCTATCATTTGTTAAATTCTAGAATGAGTAAGCATTGATCAACTATTACAACCCTCCAGCTAATGTAAGGGATCATTTGTGGAAGTAAATGGTACATCAGCCTGGAACTGAGCCTACACAATGACTGATTGTGAGATTAGTAGATATAGGAGATACTCTCCTGTTTTTTAGAATTTGCAGTACGATGCATTGTCATTATTCTAGTTCCCTGTCAGCAGGTACCCAGTTCAAATCTCCGTGCTAGATGCACAAATCTACACCAACAGGTTTACTAGAGATGTCATGCATCCCTTGGGTTACCTCACAGGTTTTTCTTTGGAAAAAAACACATTATCATAATTCTACTTGGAATTCCCGATCCACGTTTATTTTTAGCATATTCAGAATAAACTATGCTATTTTGGGCTTATGAAACATTACAAATGGTATCAAAGAACTGGGGATTGATTACATCTACTCTGTAGCAGACTTTCCACCAATGTTCTTTGACATATGTTTTCTACTTGACTTTCATTTTAATTGAGGTAAATCGAGAGAAATCTGACAAAAAAAAGGTTTAAATTGGTACAGTGGAGTCTGAGATTTAAATGAGAAAGTGTTTAAACCTTCATACAACCGAAAGTATACAACAGTAAATAAAGAGAGAACTACTTACCTAGTCCAGGGGTTTCCCTTAGCTCGTATTTCATATGTGACTACCTGGCTAGCATAGCATCATCAACATCTTGCGATTGCGACATGACATCAATCTCTGTTTCTCTCTGCACTTAAGAAACCCCATGATGTAGAGAGGTTGTCTTAGGCTTCACAGCATCCGGATCAGCTCCTTTCTTAACTTTGGGTACTGAACCAGTGGGAATGGAACAACTGGGATAGCATTAGCAGTACTCCCATTCTACGCCACTGGCGGCGCAGCTCTCGCCTTCTCAATTGCCTTAATAACCCATTACCATTCACAGCTCCTGTTTCCAGATCCACCACTCGATGGGCCGAAGGCACAGGAGGAGGAGGCGGTGGCTTTGGGCACAGTGCTGCTAGTCCCTGCATCCGCATTACTTATTTAGAAATCGCCAAATGTGCTAACAGTCTCGCCAGAAAGATTACTTCTAAATCCAGTCATCTTAGCCCAAGTCTTCAACAATTTAGGGTTGTGATTTGTATCATGGGGTAAGGGTTCCATTCTCGGTGGCCACGGCCTAGGCCTGTTCTTGCCCTGTAAATTCTCTGATCCATTTTCATTTTCAGTTCCTCTAGTCGCACTGACGCCATTGCCCTCACTAGGCCAGAAACTCCACATGCAGCTTCACTTAATTACATGAAAACCCTCAAATGCATTTAATCACGCCATTATCTGTATTTAGCCAGAGTTTTCATATCATTCCCCATCTGTAAACTATAAATGCGGTTGGACGTCACGATCTAGGGGATGTTGTACCAAAAATATAGAACTAACGCTATGTCTTTAACTCAGGGAAATTTTTGATTAAAAAAGTGGAAAAAGACAATGCAGATCCAGAGTTATATTCCGACGTTTCTGCATATCTTGGCCTGTTGCATATTTCTAAATACTCTGGCCGTGCCAAGAAACTTTCACCAAAAAAGACGTTGTTTCGTCCATTAAACATATGAAAAAACGTAAAAATGCATAAATAGAAAAGATATCAACCCAAGTTACCACATCACGAATTTGTCTCAAATCTCTTATAACTAACCAAAAAAAATTGGCGCCAAACAGTGACTTTCATGGTAACTCATTGTGCCAAAGAGTGACTTTCACGAATTTGTTTCAAATTTCTTATAACTAGAAAAAAATTGGAACCAAACAGTGACTTTCATGGTAACTCATAGTGCCAAAGAGTGAGTTTCGTGGTAACTCAAAGTAAGAATAACCAATTTTTTCATGGATGGTTCAAAAACAAGTTCTATAGGGTTTCTAGTGGACCTCTAACTTTTTTTTGTTGAAACTACACTCTTGGTTTCTTCTTTAAATAGAATTTTTAGTGGACTTCCCACTTTTTGTTGAAACTACAATGTGGTTTTGTTCTTGGTTTCTTCTTGAGATAGAGTTTCTAGTGGATCTCTAACTTTTTCAAACTGCAGTGTGATTTTGTCCTTCGTTTCTTCCTGAGAGAGTATACTAAAGCTTGAAAGTAGTTGTGTCATTTTAGGGCTAAGCATATATATGGTCGATGGTTGTGGATGTCATTCAAGGGCTAAGCATATATATCGTTAATGGATATGGGGAATTTAGGGTTGCATAGCACTAAATTATGTATATGTTGTTTGTCAATGTTAAATTAAATATAATCAATGTTCTGTGTCAATTCCACCGAGACTATAATGGATGCTAATTATTAATATAAACTAACAAATAAAATATAATATAAATATATTTTTAATAATAACAATAAAGTGTCAACGGGGCATAGAATAGACGGTGATGATGTGTATTGTTAAGTTACTTTGCGATGTGAAGGTTACGAGTTTGAAACTTCGTGGGAAAAAAATCATCATGTTAAGGGTTGGTGTGGCCTATGCCAGTGTGATCCCCTTATGATTTTCATAGCTTAGATGCCCTTAGGTCGCGGTTTCTCAAGCCACAGGTCAAGTCTGATGTAATCTCTGATAAAGTCAAATCTGATTTAATCTCTGATAAACTCATACTGCATGATAATAAAATAAAATAACAATGAATTAAAATAATTTAGATAATTGCAATTTAACAAAATGTAACACTTCAGTATCAAAATTGCATTTTTCCATTTATGGAGTGACACAATTAAAAATTACTAACATAAATGACTAATTCATATACTTGTTGTACTTGTTATTTGGTAATATTTTTATCTTGGAATGTAATAGTCATTTACATTAATCATTATTAATTTATGTCACTTATTATCTAGTCATATATTGTAATCCTAGGCTAAATTAGTCATTAAAGTTAGTCTCTTTTAATTTAGTCACTTATTATCTAGTCGTATATTTTATACTTAGACTAAATTAGTCATTTAAGTTAGTTGTTTTTATTTTAGTCACTTATTATGTGGTCGTATATTTTATTCATAGACTAAATTAGTCATTTAAGTTAGTCATTTTTAGTTCGGTCACTTAAAATTGCTCAAATTTAGTAGTAATTCACTTGAAATAATTGTGGTGACTAACTTTTTTAGTCACATGGTCATTAATTTCATCATTTTCTACTAGTGGGTGGCGGAGTTGAATTCTAAGTTGGGTCTGCGTCACGATAGCTCAACACCGTACTACGCTCAAGCCAATGGCTAGGTTGAAGCAATGAACAAAGTTCTTGTCACAATGCTTCAGCGTAAGATTGGGATCCACAAATCAAACTAGCATCTCATGTTATTTTCAGCTCTTTGGGCATACCGAACCTCAGTGAAGAGTGTGACCGGATTCACCCTGTTTCAGTTGGTTTACGGTCTGGAAGCTACTCTCCCGATTGAGTGTGAAATACCTTCACTCAAGTTAGCTGTGGAATTACTGCCAAATACTTTGCCAAAATAAGAGCTTCTCCTTTACTTAGAGAGGTTGGACAAAGCTCATCGCTTGGCTGCTTTGGTCATCGAAGCACAAAAGAAGCGGGTCAAAGATCATTTTAACCAATCTGTTTCTCCTCGTTCCTTCATTGAAGGAGATCTCATCCTCCTGTATGACCAAGCTCATGATAAGATGGGGGCAGGAAAATTTCAACCTATGTGGCTTGGGCCATACATCGTTAAACGTGTATTGAAAAATGGGGCCTATGAGTTAATTGAATATGAAGGTCATCTGCTTGAAAAACCCAGAAATGTGTTGTATCTCAAAAAATATTATGCCTGAGTCATTCATGCATAACAGGTGTACATAGGTGTTTTTTTTCATTTTTTGTACATGTTTTGGGTTTGGTGTGCTTTGTGAGCGTTTTCCTGCTTATTGGGTCTTGCTTATTGTACAGATGTCTATTACCTCTTATGTCAGTTTTGCGGATGGTGCTTCCCACAGTACCAGGAATTTGTCTTCAGCAGCCTGGGTAATTTATAATCCTCCTAGTGAGTTGATAGATCTGCAAGGTATTTATCTAGGATGAACTACAAGCAATGTCGTTGAATATAGCGTTGCCATTGAGTTATTAACTGAGGCAATCAACCTCGGTATACGGGCATTGCTTGTAATTCTAGATTCATAGCTTGTTGTTCTACAACTCAATAATCATTATTCAGTTAGAAATCCACACATTCTGAGATTTTATTTACGTATTCATTCATTGGAAAGAAATTTTGATTTCATTACTTATCAACATATTCCTAGACGAATGAACACGTTAACTGATACAGTGGCTAACATTGTATTAGATAGGCATTTGCATAACTTGTAAAAGAATCACCACATGTAAAAGATCCATGTAGGGAAATAAATGTATATATATATCGCATGTTTGCAGCTGTGTGCATCATAACATCAAAAAATATATGTATGTTTCTGTTACATCCCGAGACCTCATGTCTCGCAAAATATGCAGATAAAATAAACCTAAGTGTCTAACCCGCATGGTGCTCATGATAACATGTCACAGCCCATACTATCGGCCTCAGCAGGAGGTGAATTTGGCTAGGCACCCCTACGATATGCCTCTAGTAGGCATGAGGAACATCATCAAAGCATTAATCTGGAACTCCTTGGGTGATCCCCTCCAGGTTGCGCACTATCTCGTCTTCCTTGTCGCCCTCACCTTGAGGGTCGAAATCGTGAGGGATTCGCCTCGATATTGGTGACATACCGGCAGGTCTCTCTGGGCCAACATCTGTATCACATGGATTCAATATTGTCAGAACGTACATAAATAAACAAAAAATCATAATACTCATAAAATTTAAAAAATTGAGTCTTACCCAAATCTTCATCCCAATCTTCTCCCTTTGGGAGTGGGAGGTCTGGATCATTAGTGAAATATGTGCCAGTGTAGGGCCAATCCTCCACGACAATAATTTTTCGACGGAGCCAATCAAAAAATTTTGACCTTTAAGAAATCTATTGGCCGCCCCCTGCCCTTGGCATTAGTGTAGCCTATCGGGCCATCTGTGGTTCTCTCGTTGGTGGATTCAGAACTATAACCTCCTGTCGCTGAAAAATTGGTAATCGTTCCAAGAAGAACAATACCAGAATGGATCCATAAACAAATTGTTTCAGTTTGGTCTTCTTGCATTTGGTTAGTTGGCGCTTCATGTTGATGGTTACGACCTTTGCCCAGTTGTAGAGAGTCAGCACCATGTAGTCCACAACAAGAAGAAACTGTGTCTTCGTTGCTTCATGTGGTGCTTGTGATCCATCAGCCCATGTGATGGTATGCAATACCACACGTAGTGTCAAATCAGGGGTAGTTTGAATATCAAATTTCCCACTACCTGAACCTTTCCGGGCTCCTTGACATACCCTGTCGATTACCATGGTCATGTTTTCCATGCAGGGCCGAGTGCCGGTTAGGAGTGGTGTTGCACCCCTCCGCGATAATCATGTGATGAAATATACATCGGAAACATCAATTTCAAGCTCTTGATCCTGTAGGATGAACTTCTCTTGGTTTTCATCCCATATATTGACTAGATATTGTAGCAATTCTAGTTGGGCTTGGAGGCATGGTGTTAGAAAGAATTTTAGCAAACCACAATTTCTGAGGGCTGCCATAACTCCCTCATTTTCCATGGCCATCTCATATTCTTCACTATGCTCCCTTTATTTCCATTCTATAACCATTTTTCTCTTATCTACCTGCAAACACACACATACAAGTGGTATTAGTCAGTATTTATCCTTAAAATTGTAAAAAATTGGGACATTTGATATGTATTTTTACTTGAAATTAGTTTGCACCATTGGCGCGACTATTTCTAATACAGTCGTGCCAATGGGTGCGCCCCAGTTTTAAAAAATGGGTGGTTGGCACGACTCCGTGCCCAAAACCCATGCCAACCACACAGCCCTAAATTTTACAATTTCTCCCCCCAAATTCAAAATTGACAAATGTAGGAAGCGAATAATAGCTTAAAATGACAAGAGGCATCTCAGCTCTTACCTGGAGTTGACATATTTGTGATTGGTGTATTGGATTGGCCGCTATCATCGCCGCAAGATCGCACAGTAAAATGGGTGAAAATTGCTCCACAAGAGGTAAAAGTGAAAAGTAATTATTTTTTTACCATTTTTGGCATTTTATAACTTTTTCACAACCCTAATTAGGTTTTAAGGCATGTTTTTCGACTATTTTATTGTATTATTTTCGCAAAATACATTTTACACATGTCTCTTGTGCAGCAACAGTTTTTTCATGTGACAGTGATGAAGTAACGAGTTATATTTTATACTTTTTCGGACTCGGTAAAAAAACGAAAAATTCACTACTGGAGTCATCTTTCAGCTCTTTTCTGACTCTCTAAAACTGAAAAGATTTCTGAGACGCTTGTCATTTCTAACTCGTTAAATGACTGCGAAATGATATCTACCCAGTATACGTTTAACCCTTTTTTGGGTTGGGATAGATTATTTACGAAAAAGGAATACCTTAGCCTATCGCGACTAAGAGGTTCTCTCAGACACAGTTTTCTACCTTTTTGGATCTGTGAGACAACCTACGAAAAGGGACTGCTAGAGTTTTATTTTATACCTTTTGTTCAAACTCTCTAAACATGAAAAGATGTCGAGTTCTTCCTTTGTCAGACTCGTTAAACTCTAATGGCATCGAGCTTCATCACCATGACGTTATTCGAGTTCCTTCTTCCTAGGGCTTGTAAAATGTACTAGGATGGATTTGTCCAAAGGAAAAACTTACAGTGCAAGCATATGATATCCCCTTCAAGCTTGTTTTAAAAAATAATTAGGGTACTCGCCAAAAATGGTGGGGGAAAATGGAACCAGATTGTAGTCATATGGGCAGTATGTCGCTCTTGAACATGGCACTTGTCTGCATTCGTGTTGGGTTGGGGATATCTCATTTCATCATTTTGGCCTCCATGGGTTTGGGTAATCTCTTTTGACCTCTCATTTTCTCTTTGCCACGTCATCATGACCTCAGATCCTATAATGTCAAATACTACCAAATCCAGTGTCATGTTGCTGATATGTTCAAGAGAAGTTTGCCTCTGAAGTTTTCAACCTCCCTCTAATTCTCTGTTGGTCCTGATTCACAAACATCATATTCCTCTGTCTCACGTCGATGACGTGGGAAACATTATGTCCCACCTTCGATCTGGTCACTTCCTGTCGACTTCAACGCATTATCCAGGAATCTGATCTAGAGACTCCTTTTTTGGTACCTTGGAGCCTGCATGCCTCAATGGCAGGTTCTTCGCATTCGACGTAAGGTCCACATCATTGGCCTTTGATCGACTAACTCTACGGGTGTTTGACACCAGATCATTATTCACATTTTGTGGATTATACCTTTCGTACCTTGAGAGACATTGTCATTATTGGTGGTTCCTCTCGCGTCTGTTAATAGCTTTCATCATTGGTTGGTAATCAAATGATTTTCTTGCATGTTCGACTTCAGCTCACATATTCGCATGTTGGAATTTGTACTTGTTCGGATCGAGATGGAGCGCAAGACCCTAGGTTTTGTCTGATAAAACCCAGGCTGTGGGTTCTTTTTGGATTATCATGACTTATTGCATGACTCTTTGATTGGATGGCTGCGACCATACCTGAGTCTATTTGTTGATCTTTGCTACTGGATGGTTGCATCCATACCTAGATCTCAGTTTTTATATACTCTTTTATGGATGGCTATGCCCATGCCACATAATCATGTATCAGAGATATCAGTTGTATTTTTAATTGTAGGTTTTCCGACAGCGGTGTTTGGTTTGAACACGTTCTCATAAATCATTTCACCCCTCCCTCTCCCTCATAATGTTACAGAGCATTTTGTCATTGTCCCTGCAATCCCCATCCCGCATATTGGAGGGTAATTTCTGTGACTTATGAATAGTGTCATGCCTTGCAAATAACATCATTGCATCCCTTTTGATGAAGGCAACATTCTTCCTGTTGACATTTCGCTGAGCAGAGCAGTAAAAATCCCTGTTTTTTCCTTGGCGCAAGTAGCCAGTTCTTCCCTTGCACCGAAGTGGAATATTAACACTAGGGCCCATGCCACCCAGAACTTTGTCCCAGTGTAATGCCCATGCCAAGCTATTTATGAAATGTTTTTTAAAAATATAGGTGGAGGTTCCATTCCAACCACCTCCGAGATGAGTCATTGGGAGTGGTTGAACTAAAACAACCATGGCCTCCTCCTTTAGTTAGTAGTTTCCTCCTCCCTTGGAAAACTCCTAAAGGATAGGCCTCCCTTCCACCTTTGTAGGGATCCCAACCTCCTCTTTTCCCTCTATATAAACAAGCCTTCTCCCTTTATGAAAATTAGTTGAACAAAGAGAATTATACAGCTAAAGAGCTGAGCACATTATAGTTGAATAACTCAGTTATTGAGAAGGTAGAACAAGGAGGAATCCATCAAGAGGTCCCTTATCCCGTCTGAATTCCCCGATGAGCTTTGAGACATGCTTCACCCGAGCCCCACTGGAGCAGACCGTAATGTCAAAGCATGGTTGTATCTCTTCTTTCTACCTATTAATATAAGTGACTATTGCTTGGTTCCCGTTTTGTGTTTTTTCTTTATCGAATGCAATATGCTAGTCTTCTCTGATTGATTAGTAATTTTTGGAAGAAATTAGTACATGGTATGTGGTTATCGTTTTCTGATCTTTGTGCAGGTGTCCAAACGTGATAAGCGAAAGGGTTGTGACTTGCCTTCGATTAGGAGCGGGGGTTCTCATCATCACTACGAGTGTCGACGACAGCTTTGGACCAAAGGTAGGCCATCTTATTCACATCCTCTTCATTCAAATGTCTAGGAACCTACACTCTAGTATGATTCCTTATTACTAGACCCACCCTAGGGCTAGAGGGATTGTCTCTGTCCGCAGAGAGGATTTACCTACATAACACCGCTGTCTGATTTGGCACTCTCATCCTAGCTAGAAAAATGATGAGGAAGTGCAGATTGAAGGAAGTACTAACCCAAGTTATTGCACTTGTTGGGCAGTGCGTGAAGAGCGTGCAATACAAATAGGCCCAGTACCTCTGCAAATAATTCCTGGAGAATGTGTGCGAGGCATAGGAAGCACTTTTATTATGCCTGGGTGTTGCTCCTGATAGAACTCATCAGCTGGAAGATGTTGGAAGAACCACATTTTCTCGATATTGAACTCGACATGTGTGACGTAGTGCTCAACACCACACTTTGGAACTCAACGATTCCTGCGTGAGTCACAAGAAATAAAATCTTTTGGGTCCTTGTTTACTTTGCGATGTTCCAAGAAATCAAGTCAAAGCCTAGGTTGTCCCCAACCTTGTATGAACAATACAATTTTATCGTTGATTTCAAGGCGACTTTCCACAATATCCATATCTGCATGAAGGGAAATACTGAGGGAATCTAGTATGATGTGTCGTATTTGGTCACAAAATATGACTTAGTGACTGTCACGGCGGAGTGGCCACATGCTTGGTTGGATTCACGCACCACAGGAGGTGCATCCTCATCAATTCCAAAGACTGCAATAAAGCCTAGAACAAGTATGCAACAAACGGGTAAAGACACTAGAGCAAAGGCCACGCCGACCACAACTAGTGAAACCATTGACTTAGAGAGAGAGACAGTGCCTGAAAAGAACGGTGCAGGTGCCCAGGAGAATGAGGCTCAGACTACTGAGGAGACAATAACGTAGACCTCCAAGAGCACTAATCATGGAAATCATGCTACGAGAGGTCCACGAAAAAAGAGAAAGGGATCCAAAGCAGTCAGCGAAGAAGACCTCACTCTGATAGAGGATGATTTCAATGAAATTTAAAATATCGTGACATCCTCGACTGAAGATATGTGGACAGATATCGAGGAGTAGTAAAAAGCTACGCTCAAAGTATTACATACTAGAATTCAAGAACTAAAATTCCATGCGAGCCTAATACAAGTGAGCATGGCCCAAGCAAGCATCCCTACCACCCGCGCACAATTGATCAACACAGTGTTACCATCGATCGAGGATAGCCACCTAATCCAGATCCCCACGCCTACCATCATAGTAGAGTCACCGACTCTGAGAACAACACTTCGAACATGTGGTGAAATCAATTTTGACCTAGCTGTGCTGCGAGAAGGAAAGATCCACATAATCCACAACATGATTGTGGATGAGTTATAGTACAAAGAGGACCGATCATACCACATTTTAAATGAGTCACAACAGCAAGCAGCCAAACATCAACAAAAACAATAGACATTAGAGGAAGTGTGCCGCGTAGAAGAGGCTCAGCACGCCATCTTGGAAGCCAAGGTTGATCAAGTATGAAATCATTGGCCAGTGGTCCTTACCTCATCCACACTTGCAGATAAATTTGAAGGTTTGGCCGCTGTGCTGAAGGCATCAGACGATGAAGTGAAAACTCACAGAGTAGAATTTAAACAAAAAATTGTAGACTTGTAGATGAATATGCAGCCAGAAACTCCCTCGGAGGTTTGATCATAGTGTGTTGCAGAGGTCAAGGCAACAGAAAATACCATATCCATTGTAGTCACACAATGTGCCCAATTGTTAGATGAGGCCCTGGGTGTATGGACTTTGGTTTAGAATGACCTAATGGTGCAACAGTTGTGCAATGAATTGCGCATGGAAGAGAAACATTTTGCAGACATTAGGATGGCAGTGCCCACATTGGTCATAGCACAGCAGCTTGCTCACCTTCAAGAGGGTTGAGATATTCAAACATAGATAGAAGTTTTTCATCGTTGCGAACAACTTTTAGAAGCGAGGATGCAGCCGTGGGCTGAGGAAACCCTCTAGTTGTCTCAAACATTGGATGGTGCACTGAAGAGCCTTCAGCAGACCCAACACAGCATTGATCTGACAGTTGAAGAGCCAACAACTGCAAAATTAGTGAACGAATCACAGCGAGCTGCTGCGTAGAGTGTCAAAGTGGGCTTGCTACTGAAGAGCTCTGTTGAGCCTCAAAATTGTGCTTTCTTTCACCTCATTTTCACCATTTCCATGTCACTACCCTATCGTTGATTGATCAAATAGACTAGCTAAAAATTATGAAATAATTGCATGTTGCTTTACGTTTGTGATTTTTGCCATTGTAAAGCATTTTGACCGGAACTAGCTGCAGAATGCAGACATTCCGTAGCTAACCGGCGATTCTGCAGCTGCCTTCACGTTTGAGTATGTTCCAGGTGGCCTCTCAAGGAAAACCGCATATGGGCATAATCTACGTCATGTCTACATGGTTCGTTGCTCATCATGGAGGAAGAAACGAATTCTGGGTACGGTTTTGGAACGTGGGAACACATTTAGGAAAACAGACTTCTATTAGGATTGTCTCAGTCCAGATGTCTTTTTCCTCTTCACGTAGCCACTTCAAGAGTCCTAATGTGATTCCGATAAGGAAAGACAGTGTTCAACGGAGTGTGGGTTGTATATGCATTTTCTTTATAAACATAGAAGCAAGAGGGCTATGTTAATTTGATGTTAGATTTTATGCTAGTTACATTTGAATAATATCTATTTACGAAAATGACAACAGGATTATGTTTAAACTGGAAAAGTTTTAATGGAGCGGTGTGTTGTGGTGAAAGGCATTAATTTAATTTGGAGTTGAATTGCGTCGGGTGGTAGAACGCCTCTTGCGGATTTATTTTGCGTAAATTAGATAAGTCTTCTAGGCGGTCAAATGAATATTGAATTTATAGTTGTTTTAACTAGCTACTGTAGTTATATTCATTCCAGCTCTTCCACAAGAAGACACTCTTCCAACAGATTATAATGATGAATGATGAATAGCTATAGTACTGTAGGATTTAGTTGTAGTTTTTGTTATTCACTATCACAGTTACACTTGTTCTAATCACTCTTCCACAAGAAGAAACTCTTCCAAGAAATTCTTAAGAAGTTCAAGACATGACCGTGATAATGAATGATTTAGTTGTGTGTTTTTACTAAGTATCATCTCTGTTCTTGCTCTTAAACGCTTGCCCAAGACATCATAATGACGAGTAGGATATGGATATGATATCTTAGTTTTTCATTTCTTTCAGTCCTTTTGCTTGCATTTGCATTCAATTACACAGTCAGAATTGTTCTAATACCTCTTCCAAAAGAAGGAACTCTTCCAAAATATCACTAATGATGGACAAACAGATTGTGTAACTTCATAGAATAATGCATGATAGCATAGTTAGGATGCTCCGGAGTTTAATTGCACTTAACTCATGTTCAGTTACCTTGTTTTGAGTTTGATGATGACTTGTAGTTCAACATTGTTCTAGATTAGTGGCATCTTAAGTTCATTTTTAGATTAACTCATTGCACTTGCACTTCCCATTCAGATTGTCATCCACTGCACAATAGATTACTTCAGTTGTTAAGATTAACAAGACAACCTTCATTATTCACAAACATCTTCTTGTTCTAAAATCTACAAATGATCCATAACCATATGAACAGAAGACCACATCACTATAAGGCCTGAAGTATCTCTGCAATTTCCTTATCATTTCATAAACAGAGTCCTCCCTCAAAAGCCTACTTTGAAAAGAAACCAATAACTTTTGAGTAAAGGTTTTGTGACATTCAATTGAATTGCAGAATAGAGATAGGAATTGGTTTTTGCATCGAAGGTCTTAGGATGGTATCAATGTTTTTTTCCTCCAATCTATTTCAAATATCTAATTAAGGACAAAATGTTGCATCATTGTAAGATTAGTTGTTTAACTGTTAGTTAGAGGATTTTGCATACTTAGTGATCATTTCTCAAGTTTAGTTTGTGTTTTGAATCATTTGCTTAAAATTCATTATCAAGCTTTGCTTTTACTTTGTCATAGTTTAGATTTGATTCTTTCTTCAGTGTTTCCAATTGCATTTGTCAGTTGTTATCCATCAATTAGGCTTAACTCTGTTTTGATCACCAACTTCTTTCCATTAGCTTTCTAGGCATTTTTCCTGCAAACATAAAATCACCAAAAGACCAAAAACATCATAAATCATCACAAAAGACCAAAAACATCACAAAACACTACAAGCAACGCATTAGGAAACAAGCACCTAGATACATACAGTACACTTCACTTCAGCAGTTTACAAATCCTGGTTGACAATTAAATGAGCTCAGTTTAGGAGACTAGATTGAGACCAAACATTTTGGCGCCGTTGCCGGGGAAGTGAAAACTAGGTAACCTTTGTTTCTTAGCATCCAAAAACAATTTTGTACGTGAGTTAGGAAGATTTATAGCGAGCAAGATTTGATTTCTGAAACACCCTTGTTCATCTGGTCTGGAAGCTAGTACACCTTCAACTCATACCCATATTCCATCCTCTCCTGATCCTGGACTTCTAGAAGATCTAAGGTCACCTATTCCATTAGAGAAACCTTCCACTTCATCCACTGAACCTGCCATAGAAAAAGATCTAAAGACTCCTGTTAAGGACACAAATCTTTCTATTTCTACAGGAGATTCAACCATGGCAGAAGAAGGAGGAGGAGGAGTTTTTAATGGAGAAAACACACTATTTGGAGGTGGAGGTAGAGGTAGAGGTAGAGGAGAAGGAGGTAGAGGTGCAGATGGAGGAAGAGATAGAAGAGAAATAGGAAGCTCTTTTGGGTTCCCTATACTTGATGAAGAAACCAATACAACCATGAAAAACATTTCACCCTCTGTCCTTCCAAACTTCTATGGACTTAAAACTGAAGATCCTGAAACTTTCTTATTCGAATTTGAAGTGCTGTGTAGGACTTATGACTACTTGCAAGATGCTCAAAAACTGAAATTATTTCCTTCAACTTTGAAGGGAGCAGCATTGAAGTGGTTTATGAGTCTAATCAGTAGCTCTATTAGAACTTGGGAAGACATGAAACAAGCATTTCTAGAGAGATACTTGGATTATTGTATGACGGTTAATCATAAGGAAGAAGTGTTCAAGATGTTACAAAAAGAAGATGAAAATTTGGAAGATTTGTTGGAAATATTTCATTACAACATAAAAAGGGCAAAAATGGAAAATCTAGATCAAGACACCTTAAAAGCTCTTTTGTTGAAAACAATTAGGGATGAATGGTTGGATATACTTAACATGATGGGAAAAGGGGATATATCACAACTCACATTACCTGAAATATCTGAGCTATGTATTAACCTTTCAAGAGGGAAATCTAAAACTGTCAAAGGTCCAAGAGATCCTGCTCTTGCAAAACAATCGTCTATGCAGAATGATAGATGGGAAATAGGACACATGTGATAAGCTTTAAATCGTCCTCTTGGATCTTAGTGAACAAATAGACGCTTACATAAGATACAAGCAAAGCAAAAGGATGAATCTGATGCCTTGGCAATCTATTGTCCCAAATGTAGAAACAAACATGCCCTAAGAGAGTGTCCTTTGGATGTAAAAGTTATAGAAACCTGTGTCATTTGTTCCGAGAAACATGAGACCAAGAATTGTCCTTCTCTTCCTGGTCTCAAGGCTGTTTTTCAGGAAGAAAATCCTACAGATTCCACAGAGTCTCTTAATTTTTTATCTAGAAGACCTTGGCAGGGACCTCAGACACAAGGATTCCATGATCAAATGTATAATCAACCTCCACCTTGGAATTCTTGGCAGCAACCTTGGCCCCAATTTCAAAATCAATCTCAATCTTGGGCACAAGGCACACAAAGTCCCTATGGAAGATACTCTCCATATTATCAGTATCCACCATCCTATCCACCATATCCACATTTTTATCCTCAAAATCCTCAACAAAATTTTCCTCAAAATCTTCAACAAAATTTTCAACAAAATCCTCAACAACATCATCCGAACCAATCTCATCAAAATCAACCACTTCCACTACCATTCCCTCAAAAATCCAATCAATTTCCAGCTCAACCCATACCAAACCCCAATAATAAGAACCCTCGGAATACATACATGATAGAAGGACAACAATTTCCAACTTATTTAATTACTCCTCTAGACCTTAGTGATGTTCAACTTAGGTCCGGAAGGATACTTGAGAAGAGGAAACCTTCTGTGATTATACAAGAACAAGATAATTCTGAGGAAGACTCCCTACGGGTTAATAAAAGTCTTGAGGAAGGAACATCCTTTCAAGGCCAAAACATTGAAAAACTGAAACAAAAAGATCCAATAAGTTCAACTCCAGTATTAGAGCAACCATCCACATCTACTTCTATACCTCCCTTTCCGGAAAGACTACAAATTGATAAAGGTGTAGAAAAACAAATAATGGTGCCCAATTATGATTTCTTGGATGAATTGAGAAATGTTTGCATTAAAATTCCATTATTGCAAGCCATCAAGGAAATCCCAATTTTAGCCAAAACAATAAAGGAGTTGAGTATGAAGACAACAAGAAAAAGAATAAGAGAAACCAAGAAAATTCAACTGGTAGGACAAATAGCAGACATTATGATGGGTAAGATCACTATTCCAAAGTACCTTGACCCAGGAAATCCAGTTGTCAAAATCCACATCAATGGAATTGAAATTCAAAACACACTCATTGACTTAGGAGCAGCAATAAATATCATGAGTAAACAAATCATGGACAAACTGAAACTTCCTAATCTTCTCTTTACACCCACACTATTACAATTAGCAGATAGATCTGTGATCAGACCAGATGGGGTAATAGAAGATATTCCAGTGTCCCTAGACTCTTGGGAGTACCCTGTGGATTTCATGATCCTTACACCCAAGAATAATCTAGGAGGCCATCCTGCTATACTAGGAAGACCTTGGTTGGCTACAGCTGATGCTTTTATTAGTTGTAGGTCCGGTGATATGTATATTTCTGATGGAAGTTCAACAAAGAAATTCACTTTATATCCTCCAGCCAGGACAATTACAGATTTAGATGACACTCAATGGATAGAGGATGAAGAATATTTACAACCACTCTTCACAATTTCAGAAATTAGTGAAGATAATCAAATTCTGAATACTCTAGAAAACTTTGAATCTTCTCCAGAACACAAACAATAATCATTTCAAGAGAGATCCAATATTGAGTTCTTGTCATCTAGACAGATGTCTCTTCATTCTATGGAAAAATTTGGCAGCTCTACAAGTGAAATTTTTCCAGGCAAAACCTTGAACATAAACAAAAACCTAGAAAAATCTCAACAAGAAGAGTTAGTCAAAGTATTACAGAGACATTCTTCTGCATATGCATGGGAATACACCGACATGAAAGGGATAAGTCCCAAGACTTGTACTCATCACATCTATATAGAGGCAAATTGCAAACCAATCAGACAGCCTCAAAGACGGATGAATCCAAATCTTAGGGAAATTGTTAAAGAAGAATTGCAAAAATTGTTAAATGTTAATTTTATCTATCCTATTTCAGATAGTCAGTGGGTTTCTCCTTTGGTAATTGTGCCAAAGAAAAATGGAAAATGGAGGGTGTGTGTTGACTACCGAGAACTGAATAAAGCCACTCTTAAAGACCATTTTCCCTTACCTTTCATAGATCAAGTATTAGATACATTAGCAGGTAAAAAGTACTTTTCATTCCTGGATGGATTTAGTGGTTACAATCAAATCCAAGTAGCACTTGAAGACCAATATAAAACCACATTTACTTGTCCTTGGGGTACCTATGCCTACCGAGTATTGCCATTTGGGTTATGCAATGCACCTGCAACATTCCAAAGGGCAGTATTAGGAATTTTTTCTGATCTAATACATGACTGTGTAGAGGTGTACATGGATGATTTTACAATTTATGGGGATACATTTGAAGAGGCTTTAGAAAACTTGGAAAAAGTCTTAAAAAGATGTCAAGAAGCAAACCTTTCTCTTAGTCATGAAAAATGTTTTATGATGTTCACTAAAGGTATTGTTTTAGGGCACCACATTTCAGGGGATGGGATTAGAGTTGATGAGGCGAAAGTTGAAGTTATTTCTAACCTATCCATTCCAAGTTGTCAAAAAGATGTTAGAAGTTTTCTAGGATTTACAGGGTATTATCGGAGATTTATAGAAAACTTCACCAAAATAGCATCTCCTCTCTTCAAATTACTCACCAAAGATTGTGAATTTAAGTGGACTTCTGATTGCCAGTTAGCTTTTGAAACCCTGAAAACCAAAATTTCTCAAGCACCTATATTAAGGGGACCTAACTGGAAGTTACCTTTTCATATCTCGACAGATGCTTCCGATACAGCTTTAGGAGCAGTATTGGGACAGAAAGATTTAATTCCCTATGCCATCTATTATATCAGTAAAAATTTGACTCCCGCAGAGTTAAACTATATTGTAACTGAAAAAGAGTTTTTAGCTATTGTTCATGCCATTAACAAATTTAGACACTATATAACAGGCTATGAAACTTTTGTTCACACTGATCATTCTGCAATTAGATATTTAATGAATAAATCAATTACTAATGGCAGAGTTATAAGATGGTTGTTATTATTGCAAGAATTCAACATTACTATTCTAGATAGGACTGGAAAACAAAACACTGTGGCTGATTTCCTGTCTAGAATTCAAAATATCAAAGATGACACTCCAGTTGAAGATCAATTTCCTGATGAATATCTTTTGCAATCTCTACTCAAACTCCATGGTTTGCTGATATTGCCAATTATTTAGTTTCAGGAAAATTTCCTTCAATTATGAATGCAAGGGATAAAAGAAAAATCATTAATGATAGTGCAAGATATTCATGGGTCGCTAATGAGTTGTACAAGACAAGTTCAGATTTGATCATTAGAAGGTGTGTTCGTGAAGATGAGATGCCTGAAATTATCAAGGCATGTCATGATGAACCTTGTGGCGGACACTTTGCAGATAAGAGGACAGCCTATAAGATCCTTAACTTAGGATATTATTGGCCATCCTTGTTCAAAGATGCAAGGGAGTATGTAAAAAGGTGTGACAGTTGCCAAAGGGTAGGGAAACCTTCTCCTTCAGGTGAGATGACATTACAACCTCAGGTACACATTGAACCTTTTGAAAAATGGGCTTTGGATTTTTTAGGACCTATTAGTCCTCCATCAAGACAAAAGAAATATATATTAGTTTGCACTGATTATGTTACTAAATGGGTAGAAGCTAAACCATTACTTGTTGCTAATGAATCATCTGTAGTTAATTTTCTTTTTGAGGATATTTTTACTCGTTTTGGTGTCCCAAGGGAAATTGTTACACATCAAGGAGCTCAATTTACATCAAGGCTAGTGGAGCAAATGATGGAGAAGTACAAAATCAGACATAGAAAAACTACTCCTTATCATCCACAAGCAAATGGTCAAGTGGAATCTACTAATAAAGTCATTGAAGGAATCCTAACAAAGACTGTTCATTTACATAGAAGAGATTGGGTAGATAGGCTTCCTGAATCCTTGTGGGCCTATAGAACTACATGGAGAAACACAACAGGCCATACTCCTTATGAGCTTGTTTATGGGAAGCAAGTTTTGTTTCCTATAGAGTTCCAAATTCAAACATTCAAGATGGCAGTTCAGCTAGGACTTGATCTAACGGAGGCACAAAAGCATAGATTGGAGCAAATTAATGATTTGGATGAGATCAGAAAAGATGCAGTTCAGAAAACAAGTCTAGTCCAACAGAAAAGGGCTAGATGGCATGACAAGTACATCAAGGAGAAGAAATTTAAAGAGGGTGACTGGGCTCTTTTGTTTGATTCAAAATTCAAGGATTTTCAAGGGAAATTTCAGACACATTGGCTTGGGCCATATGAAATTGTTCGAATTTTTGATAATGGGGCAGTAAAAATCAGAACTATAGATGAAGAGGAGGTCACTTTTCTTGTGAATGGTCATAGACTGAACAAGCCACTCTCAAGAGAAGAGTTTGTAAAGAAGTTCCAAGAAGACAATGATGTGAAGTTAATGAAGAAGAGTCTCTCTTCTTCATCAACTTGATTAAATTTTCTGAAGCATCTCTCTTTTGAAAAAAAATAAAAATAAATAAATAAATAAATAAAGGTATAAACATGAAAACCAATCATTGATTGGCATGTTTATACAGAAAAGATAGGGTGAAAATCAGAGTCTCTCTGACACTCTAACTTTTCCCATTTTTTTGTTTTTATAAGCAGCTGTTATAAAAATCATAAGTACAGTTCCATAGTGCTTATGATTCATTTCATCTCACTCCATTCACTTATTCATCCATACTCCATCTCATCCATCATTCATATTTCACTCCATTCCACATCTCATTCATCTCACTCCATCTTCCATTCATCTCATTTTCATGTCAAAACACAGAATTTGATATCTTGCTGTAAGTGAATAAAATATGTCATGAACTGCAGTACAACCCTTATGTTCCTTCATTCCATTTCATGAACTGAATCCATTTCATTCCATTATCCACTTCATACATATCATAATCCATCATCCATTTTCATAACATTTCACCCATACTCCAAAAACATTTCATTTTCATGATTAAAGTGTTCTACAGGAACATTCTGCAGCTCAGTGGACATTCTGCAGCTGATCAGCCTTTCTGCAGCCCGACAGTCTTTTCGCAGCTATAAACCCCGAAGGCATCAACCAGCAGACATCAGAATTACAACAAAGTGATCCGGTGAATTCATGAATCAAAAACATCAAGAAAATTGTGAAATATTCCTCCAAATATGAGCATAGAAGACAAAGGCTACAAAAACATCAAAATAAAGGGCAGAGGTAACAAATTTAAATTACGATGGCATTTCATAAAAGTTTAGCATAGTTTAGTTGTGGATTATTCGAAAGGTTGTTTTAATTTTTTTATTGATCAAACACCAACAAACCCTCTACAGACTTTGTATTAAAATCTTCCATTTCAAAATTCATATCCGATAGCATTTAAGCGGTGAAATGGCCAAAGCATTTGAATTTTCCACGTCTCTTAACCAAAGCATTTAATGATGATGATTCCTTATGCCGTCATAAAATCCTCCGCCGTCTCCTCAATCATTAATACAAGCCCTCCACCTCACTCCACTACTCTATTCCGTGACCATTTTCCATAACTTCATTCCGTAGCCGGTATTCCATTCCGAAGACAGAGATATTATTATCACCAGGAGCAGAGCTAAAGGATATTAGTTTGAATAGCATTGAGCATTGTAAACGCAGAGCAGAACAGAAGAGGTAAATTTGGAAGTATAATAGTGTGAGGACTCAAAGCCACTTAATACCGTGGGCAGATAGCATATCACTGTGGACGGAATTTGAAGCATTTTCACTATAAACTCAGAATTGTAGCAGTGTGAGTTTGAAGTTTGTTGTTATCAAAAGACAGAGGTGTTAAAATTGAAGTCTTTTGCTACTAGAGACAGAGGTGTTATAGTGATTGAGTTTGAAGATTTTTGTTACCAGAGACAGAGACGTTGTAATGTTGAGTTGAAGTCTGTGTTACCAGAGACAGAGACGTTGTAATGTTGAGTTGAAGTCTGTGTTACCAGAGACAGAGACGTTGTAGTGTTGAGTTGAAGTCTGAGTTACCAGAGACAGAGATGTTGCAGCATTGAATTTGAAGTCTTTTTCTACTAAGAGCCATAGGTATTGCACGAAAAGAAATTTGAAGCCATCTGCCATTTGCAATCAAAGACATTTCAGCTCGAAATTTGAAACTGCTCTCATTTTCAAACAAAGGCATAGCACTCCGACATTCAATTGTCAACAGAAGCATATCAGTTCGAGGTTTTAAAGGCATTTGTTATTATCAATCAGAGGTATGTCATTCCAAAATTGAAGCCATTTTCATTTAGAGCTTGAAGCTATTTCAGTTCAAAAGTGAAAGTCATTGTTTTGTGGGTAGAAGAGTGTTAATTTGATATTGAAAAATCATGGGTTTAATTGTAAGGACTGAACCTGTGGGTTCAAAATATTTAGAAGGTTACCCACAATGCAAGGAAATGTTACAACAAATAGGATGGCTTCAATTTTTTGAAAAATTTAATGGCTTCCATAAGGAAGTCACTAAAACATTTGCCAGATCCTTTCAAGGAACCGAAGTTGAAATAGGGGATGTCAAGTTTGCTATCACTGAAGTTTTTATAGCAGAGGCTACAGGATTGTCCAGAACTGGGGAGAGATGGTTTAAAAATAGGGAATTCCACAATGACTCCTGGAAACAAATTTTAAAATCACCAAATATGGATGTTAGTGTATTCAAGAAAGGAATTCCCAGTACTGCATTGAAAAACAAATGGAGAAACATACTACTTATTTTACAAAAATTTGTTACATGTGAGGGTAGATATGGGACATTTTATGTCTACCACATTAGACTAATGATGCATTTTCTGGGAGAAGATTTAAATCTACCATATTTCTTGCATCAAAGTCTGAAGAAGATGGATTCCTGTGTTCAGAGAAGAATTCAATTTTTAGAGACAACCCTGTATCATCATGGTTTGGTCAAAATTTTGATTGAGCATCATCTAGCTAAAAAAAATGATACATGGGATGATTTCTTAATAAGAAATCATTTTGAAGAAGCAAAAGAACCATCACCTGAACCACAGCCCACAAAGAGAAGTAGGAAATGGAGGACTTCAAAAGTTGAAACTGACAAACCAGCCCAAGAGAGCAGCGAGGAAATCATTTTGGAGAAGTTGACTCGAATCAAGAGGCAACTTAAGGAAGAAAAGATAATCAAGGAATCTGCTACAGAGAAAGGAGAGGGGTCCTCTCAGCCTAGGAGAAGCCACAGATTAAATGGAAAACTGAAGAAAACACCAATCAAACAAACAGGGGTAATCAATATTGAAGATGAAGAAACACCCATTGAAGAGGATGACGAAGAAGATTTTTATGAAGGAACCCCTGAAATTGATCCTGCTCAATAGGAAATTTATGACTATGTGGAAACCTTGGAGAGGACAGCTTCAGAAAGCAGAGAAATAACCCCCAGTCCTCCACTGTCTGAAGTAGATATATTAAGGAGGGATAGATATGAGTTGGAATTGCTGAATAGACACATCAAAAATGAGAATGAAATTCTCAAAGATCAAATCAAGCTCAAGACCGATATGAACTCAACCTTATCCCTGCATATAGACAAAGTGGAGAGGACCAATGAGAAGTTGAAGACAAGGAACAAAAAGCTAATCAGGGCACTCACCAACCTCAGGTTCAAACTTGTTATCAGGAAACCCAGAAGACCTCTAGCTTCCAGACAAAGGAGAAGAAGGGGATTAGATGTCCTTGCAGAAGCCTCTGAATTCATAGGATAATCTGCATGAGGACATGCAAAGAGACAGCAGTGGGGGTATGTTGAGCCTCAAAATTGTGCTTTCCTTCACCTCATTTTACCTCATTTTCCCTTGTCCATTTCTATCTTAAGCCCAATTGATCAATAAATATAGTTAAAATTACTTCTAGAATGGTTTACATGACTGACTTGTTGAATTTTGCCATTGTTAAGCATTTTGACCGGAACTAGCTGCAGAATGCAGACATTCCGTAGCTAACCGGCGATTCTGCAGCTACCTTCATGTTTGAGTATGTTCCAGGTGGCCTCTTGAGGAAATCCGCATATGGGCATGATCCACGTCCTGTCTACATGGTTCGTTGCTCATCATGGAGGAAGAAATGGATTCTGGGTACGGTTATGCACGTGGGAACACATTTATGAAGGAAGACTCCTACTAGGACTGTCTCAGTCCATATGTCTTTTCTCCTTCACGTAACCACCTTGAAGACTCCTAATATGATTCGGATAAGGAAAGACATTATTCCTAAATTGTTTTAATTATTGTTACTTGCATTTGCTTTATAAACTCTTGAGTAGACCGAGAGCTTAGTTAGAGATTTTGTATTAGATTTGCTGCTGGATTTTGTTTAAAAACTCTGTGTTACGTCCTTGAAGACACAGAGTGTTATGTTCAAACTATTGCATCGTTAATGGAGCAGACAAAGTTATTTTGAAGGCGTGATTTAATTTGAAGTCGAATGTCGTCAAGTGGTAGAGGGCCCCTGCCTCTTGTACGGATTTCTTTTGCGTAAACTAGATAAGTTTTCCTAGCTGTTTTTACGTTTTGCATTTGAATTGGTAGTTGTTTTGTTTTATCTACTGTAGTCGTATTCATTCTAGCTCTTCCACAAGAAGACACTCTTCCAACAGACTAAAATGATGAATGTTTAATGACTATGGTATTGTAGGATAGGAGTTAAATTTGTATTTGTTTTAACTAGCTACTGTAATCATATTCGTTCCAGCTCTTCCACAAGAAGACACTCTTCCAACAGACCAAAATGATGAATGATTAATGACTATGGTATTGTAGGATAGGAGTTGAATTTGTATTTTTTTTTAACTAGATACTGTAGCTATATTCATTCCAGTTCTTCCACAAGAAGACATTCTTCCAACAGATCATAACAATGAATGATGAATAGCTATAGTACTGTAGGAATTAGTTGTAGTTTTTGCCATTCACTATCACAGTTACACTTGTTCTCATCACTCTTCCACAAGAAGAAACTCTTCCAATACATCCTTAAGAAGTTCAAGACATGACCGTGATAATGAAAGATTTAGTTGTTTGTTTGTACTAAGTATCATCTCTGTTCTTACTCTTAAACGCTTGCCCAAGACATCATAATGACGAGTAGGATATGGATGTGGTAACTTAGTTTTTCATTTGATTTCTATTCATTTGCTTTCAATTGCATACAAGTCCACAGTCAGAATTGTTCTACCTCTTCCACAAGAAGGAACTCTTCCAAAATATCACTAATGATGAACAAACAGATTGTGTAACTTCATAGATTAATGCATGTTAGTATAGTTAGAACAACTCCGGAGTTTCATTTGCATTTAATTCATGTTCAGTTACTTTGTTTCAAGTTTGATGGTGACTTATAGTTCAACATTGTTCTAGTGTAGAAGCATCTTAGATCCATTCTTAAGTTAACTCATTGCACTTACATCTCATAGTCACACTGTCATCGTTTGTACAATAGATTATTTTAGTTGTTAGGATTCACAAGACAGCCTTCATTATTCACAAACATCTTTTTGTTCTGAAAACTACAAATGATCCATAACCATAGGAACAGAAGATAACATCACTACAAGGTCTGAAGTATCTCTGCAAATTTTTCATCATTTTAAAAACAGAGCTCTTCCTCAAAAGAACTACTTTGAAAAGAAACCAATAACTCTTTGAGTAGAGGTTCTGAGACATCCAATTAAATTGCAGAATAGAACTAGGAATTAGTCATGGAATAGATGAGCTTAGAACAGAATGTTGCACCATGATAAAATTAGTGTTTAACTGTCTAGTTAGAGAACTTGCATATTTAGTGATCATTTATCAAGTTTAGTTTGTGTCATTTGCCTAAGAAGTCATTATCAAGCTTTTGTTTCTATTTAGTCATAGTTCAGATTTTGTATCCAACTGCATTTGCCATTCCATACATTAGGCTTAACTCTGTTTTGATCACCAACTTCTTTCCATTAGTTTTCTAGGCAGTTTCATTGAGAACATAAAACACCAAAAGACCAAAAACATCACAAATCATCATAAAAGACCAAAAACATCACAAAACCACATACAACGCATTAGGAAACAAGCACCTAGGTACATATGGTACACTTCACTTCAGCAGTTTACAAATCCTGGTTGACAATTAAATGAGCTCAGTTTAGGAGACTAGACTGAGACCCAACAGTAGTCAAAGATAGCGGCTGACAGGATTTGCTTTAAAGAACAGCATTCGAACTCTGTGGAAAACCTTTCAGCACCATTAAAAGCCCGAGCTACCCTGTCAGAAGCAAAATGAAGCAGCAGAGCGTTCCAGTACAGAGCAAAGGGAGATTAAGGCGAGCTAATGACGATCTTGAGCCTTTAATCAGAGGTTTAGAAGACAGAACAACGGTTTGAAGTCCCCGAGGATCGATCCAAAAGATCCTGAGCACAGTAGCAGGTACCATCTGGGTTTTTTCATCAGCAGAATGTTTTTCTCTATCAAGTACAGGGCACCCATACAGCTCTTATTATGCAGAATGTCCCTGAGAGAATTTCCGCCCTAACTACGGTCCAAAAACAAATCAAACATTTATGAGACAGACTTCTCTGCAAATTATTTTATTTTTGCTGAAAACACCAGGGGCGCTACAACCAAATTATGTCAAAGTCATATCTGAAGAAGATCACTCCTGTATAAAGAGGTGACAGAGATTTAATACTCAAGCATTCAAACAGAATGGGTCTCGGCCCTGCATTCATTTGTGTATTTAATGTTACCTTAAATTTTCACCTACCTTCTCAGTCGATTTTTTATTCATCATCTGCTATAAAGCACAGAAAAAAAGATTGTAAGTGGTTGTTGAGGAGATATCAGTGAAACGCATGTGTTTTCCTCTTGAGACAAGTTCTCCTGGTAATATTGTAAGATAGGCTGAGATTTGATGTATTCAGACTGAATGTTCAAGCTATGGGCTATGATGTACCTGATTGGTGTTGTTTTTAATAAGACAAGCATATTTCGTTGGATCATGATCTTAAGCAGCTGGTGATGTTTTTCCTTCCTTTGTATTTTTGATTGACTTGCTTTCCTTTCATTATGTTTCTTCAGGCTCGCATCAGAAGTTTGGCATAAGATTTACCCTTGATAGGTACCTTATGTTGCTGCTCTCCCAGCCTTTTATGTTTTCTGCTTATATGTGTATCTGAATATTGATTCCAATTGATTTAACCAGTGTAGTGGATGTTATTTCCTACTCTCTGATGTATGAATTAATGAAGTCCATGTTTAGATGTTCTTGTTAGGATTCAGTTGGATGTGTTGAGAACACTAGGAGGTCTGGAGCCCTATCTCTGCCTCACTAGGACCTTTCCATCCCAATTAACCCTTTCTTAGAACCCTCTGTCTTGCCTCTGATTTTGTCCAAGCAGGTCTGGAGTTAAATGACCTCTGACCTGATCTATAGAAAAAGTTGGATGGTTCTCCTTCACTCATATTCAGTCCTTAATGTCCCATTCCAAATATCTCCTTCAAGATCCAAATGCTCTAGATGACTAGCCCGATTGAAAGCTTGCACATTGATTACAAATAAATCCTTTCTTGACTCCATATCCCAATGGTCTTGATGTTCCCTGAGTTATCTGTTACAGCCTGAATTCACTCTATGCTCACCCTTGTCTTGTGATGAACCCTTCCTTCCTGATTCCCAGCGACCAAACTCTTAATCAAACAAACAAACCCTGTGCATATAACTAGCCTAAAATCACAACATTAGAGCTTCAAAGACATACACTTTGACTCATATAGAGAGATCCCTCTCTGGACCTAGGAGGGCTAGATCCTAAGGTCTGAAAGTGGTTCTATTTTGTCTCATCTTTTGTTCTTGTCAACCTGGCCAAAACATGGGAACCCCAACATAATGGCGACTCCGCTGGGGAAAAATCTGAGTGCATTTCACCTTAAACAATCCTAGAAACTTAGAACTCTGGTCAGGTTGACAGCTAGTCACTCCTTTCTTGAATCGACCTCCATTATTGAATATCCATCATACTCTTAGACAGAGTCTGGAAAGGGCCAGGTAGCCTCCAGATCTCATCCTCTTTAAGAAGTGACATGTCTGGTAAATGCCCTCCCAGTTAATCTCTAGTTGGAGCTTGCTGTTTTAGAGGAGATTCTTGAAATGTGACAGTGCCTGAACACTGTGGTGGACAGTGTACCCCCTAGAAGCATCCTAAACCCTCCACCTTGCGACTCCATCGTTCTTAAACGAAAAGACTCTACTGGTGATCAGTAGGCCTGCTGATTGTCTTGGTTTCACAATAGACTCCACTGGGAGACCAGCCCCTGAGACAACATCAACCACAGTAGAAGCAACAAGTAGGGATTAAGCTGATTGGCTTAGAAACAGCATTCTGGCTTTCAGAACCATCCATACAAGAGCTTATCCCAACCCTGACCTACCGGAAATAGTTGAAAATCCAGAGAGTATCCTCAAAGGAGCTCCTACACCTAAAAGACCAACTATTTCCAGCCACATTCTTAGAGCTAATTCTGCACCAGAAAACCTAACAGCTCTAGCCCCTTTTCTCCCTGACCTAGACCTACCGAACAGTTTATCAAGAACCAGGTCATTCCATCATCTAGACCAGCACGACCTTGAAATTTTCAATACACCATCTCATATTGGTCAGAACTCTAGGGACAGTGGAACCCCTCCATCTACACCACCCGATATCAACTTCATTCAAAACTTGGGGCTCTCCCATCCTAGATCTGCTCAGTAGATTTATGCTGGTCCTAACCTCCCTTTCATCCCAATACCAGCTGCTCAAGCCAATCCTGTACCTAATCAGAACATTATCATGGCAGCTTGGTATGCGCCTTTACTTTTACCTCAACCCTTGTTACCCTTGCCCAATGATTATCAGTCAAAAATCCCACACTTCACTGCTAAAGAGTCCATAACAGTGCAAAAACATGTAGATAAGATGGAGGATTCTTTTGATTATATGGAAATTGATGATGAAACAATCAAAATGAGAATCTTTGCTCAAAGCTTAGGGGGTGAGGTAAAGAAATGGTTTAAAAATTTACCTCCTGACAGTATTCAAGATCTCCCTGCATTATACCAGGCCTTCATAAACAAATGGGAGGTTAGAGCAAACCCTCGCCGGCTCCTAGAAGAATACATGTCTCTTAAGAGGAACGTAGGAGAGAGTGTTCACGATTACACCACTAGACTCAATAGCATTTACAATGCCCTCCCTCCACACATGAAACCTCCTCAAGGTATGGCCCTAGCAAAATATCCTGATGGATTTGATGCTGACATGGCCTATGAGCTCAGAGATAAAGAGTACACCACCCTGGAAGACATGCAGAAAGGAACCATAACCATAGAAGCAAACTTAATGGAAAAAAGGGCAAGATTAAAAGCTGAAAAAAGGGTGACATATAGGGATGACAACGTAGCTTCCACATCTGATCCCAAATACGACAGACTGTCTAAAAATGTGGAAGAACTGCAACAAATGATAAAGAGGATGGTTGTCCAAAACAGAAACCAAAACCAGAACCAAAACATTAGAAGAAACAATGCTGCTCCCAACCGACAAAAAGAGTCAAATCAACAAATTATTCCCCCATTTCAAGAAAAAAATTTAGATGAAGACGAGGGAATTATTGAAGAGTCTGAAGGGAATGAAATAAACATGTTTGAAGCAGAGGACTCAGTCCTTAACTGTGATTCAGAAGAAGATCAGCCCGCACCTTCATATTAGGGTGAAGAATGGTTAGAAACTGAAGATTACAGATTAGGATTTGAAAATGCCATGATGCAGGTCAAAGAACACTATGACCTTAGGAGTAAAAGGAACCAAGAAAATCCTAAAACAAAGACTCCTAAGGTATCCATCAAGAAAATACCTAATAAAACTTCTAAAGCAACCTCTGTAAATAGCAAATCAGCAGCTGAAAGTTCTGGTAAACATAAGGAGAAAGACAACCAAGATATTGAAAAACAAAGCCAACCAACCAGTGGTACTAGCACTTCATTTAGTACCCCTGATACGACTATTCCCAATCTTGTACATAGTGAGAAATCACAAACCGATGCAGCTACTAAGGCAGTAGCAAATAAAACAGAGTTAAGCACTCCAAAGACCCAATCCACTTTCAATTTGGAGAGTGAGATTGCAAAAATCAAAATTTCTGTACCATTATCTGAGCTGGCCACTCAGAATGTATATAAAGGCCAAATTTTGAAGGCATTAAAACTGGGAGAAATGAATGATTCTGTAAATTTGAATGATGATCAACCAGCCCTACTCTTTGGTCCAAAAATTGAAGGAAAATTTCAGGAGGAGGTAGTTCCACCTTTCTACATCAGTCTCAACGTTCATGACAAGATACTTCACAATGCCATGCATGATTCTGGAGCATCACACAATTTAATGCCTAAGGTATTGATGGAGAAGCTAGGCCTAGAGATAACACAACCCTACAAAGATCTATATTCATTTGACTCTAGCAGAGTAAAATGCCTAGGCCTGATCAAAGATTTATGTGTGAGTTTGACCCAGGTCCCTGCTAAATGTATGGTCATGGATGTGGTGGTGGCAGATGTGCCACCTAAGTATGGCATGTTACTATCTCGATCACGGGGAGCCAAACTGCAAGGAACAATGTAGATGGAGGGCTCATATGCCACTATCCCTATATTTGGCCAACTTAGAAGACTGTATAGAGAGTCTCAGATGAAATTCCTAGTCAGTAGCCCCGAGAAACCTGAAAAATCACCATTGTACTCTGTACACACAGACCTGTATTCTTTCATCCTTTATAATGACCAATCCTTAGGAGAGCCAGAGTCTGAAAGTAAAAATTCGAGCAAAAAAATGGAGCCCATGGACTTTAGCATAATGGCTACCCTGGAAGAATACAATGAAGAAAACCGTGGGCAGGATAATGAAAACAAAACTCAGAATGAACCAGAAACGCTATGCAGTCAGCCTGTTAGTCACACCTCTCAAGCTGACGCACCACGTGAGGAACTAGACAACCCACAATCTAGTACAGGCTCCTCAACGCAACATAATGGTGAACCCCTGTGGGAAATGAATTTTGACGGGTCCTGTACTAAGAAAAATGCTAGAGCAGGAGTGTGGCTACGTAACACAGAGAATGACCACGCAGAGAGCCATGCTGTGAATCTGCGTTTCAAATGCACAAATAATATTGCAGAGTACGAGGCCCTCATCATGGGTCTGAATTTATTGAAGAAATTAGGAGCCCGTAGGATAGCTGTGAGAGGATATTCTGAGTTAGTTATCAAACAAGTGAATGGTGAGTATTCAGCAAAACACCCCAGGCTTAGGGAATACAGGAATGACACTCTGGATTTGCTGAAAACGTTTGTTGAATATGAATTAGCGTTCGTTCCTAGGGGTCGAAATGCAATCGCAAATGGATTAGATTGTCTAGCTAGCTCATACCCTAAGACCCTAGTTGACCAACAGATCATTATTCAGACCAAATTCAGGCCTGCAGTACCAGACAATGAAAAATATTGGCAGGTCTTTGAGGGAGACAAACAGATCGAAGATTTCCTGGTGGGCAGGAATGAGTCTGAATTTTCTGATTTAGACTCTATTTTTTATGACAACTGCCCAAGCGAGGATCCCCCAGATGAACAAGAAACACCCTGTAACATAGAAATAAATTCTTTTTCTGAGCAAACTGGAAATCCAACCAAAAATTGTGAAAACGCAGACAACGAAGAGATAGAGGTGCTGCAGGCCAAAGATAAGAATATACCCAGAGGCCTGGCACCCCTAGAGGACCTTTTTGACTTTGATGACGTAGAAAAAAAGCCCACTATAGAACATGCAGACTCAGATGTAGAAGAATGCAACATAGGCATTGAAGACAGACCCAAAATGATAAAATTGGCTAATTCTATACCTGCAGACATGAAGAAAAGATACATTGACTTGTTTAAGGAATTCATTGATGTGTTTTCATGGAGCTATGAAGACTTAAAGGCCTATGACACCAACATTATACAACACAAAATACCCTTGAAAGAAAATCAGAAGCCTTTCAGACAAAAACTTCGTAGAATCAATCCAAGACAATTGCCTGCAGTAGAAAAAGAGATCAGGAAAATGTATGATGCAGGCATAATAGTCCCTGTAAGGTTTTCTGATTGGGTGTCAAACTTAGTGGCTGTAAGGAAGAAAATAGGTGAGATTAGACTATGCATAGACTTCAGAAACCTCAACAAAGCCTCCTTGAAAGACAACTACCCCTTGCCTAGAATGGAACACATCTTACAGAAGGTAGTGGGCTCTAAAAGAATCTCCCTGCTTGATGGTTTTTCAGGATGTAATCAAGTTCTGGTACTCCCAGAAGATCAACTCAAAACGACATTTACCACTCCATGGGGCACCTTCATGTATGTGAAAATGCCTTTTGGATTGATGAATGTTGGAGCTACCTTCCAGAGAGCGATGGATATAGCTTTCTCGGAGGAGATAGGACACTTCATAGTTATCTACTTGGATGACTTGACTGTCTTTTCTAAAACTGAAGAAGAACACTTGAAACATCTGAGGAAAGTCTTTGAAAAATGTAGAAGGTATGGTATGTCCCTGAATCCTAAGAAAACTATTTTTGGGTTGCAAGAAGGTAAACGTCTAGGTCATATTATTTCTGAGAAAGGTATCAGGATAGACCCACAAAGAGTTGAGGGAATACTCCAAATCACACACCCAAGAAACATCAAGGAGTTACAGTCCTTCATTGGGAAGATCAACTTCCTTAGGAGGTTCATTCCCAATCTTGTTGAGCACCTTAGAAAAATGACTGAAATGCTAAAGAAAGGTGCAGGTATTAAGTGGACTGTTGAAGCCAAGAAATCTTTTGAGTCAGTAAAACTTGCCCTCACTCAGGCCCCTGTCCTTATCAGCCCTGACTTCTCAAAAGATTTTCTGATCTTTTCATTTTCTTCCCAACACACAATAGCTGCAGTTTTGCTGCAGAAAAATTCAGAAGGTAATGAACAGCCTATAGCTTTCTTCAGTAAAGCCTTAAGAGATGCACCCTTAAAGTACGACATTATGGAAAAGCAGGCCTATGCCCTGATTAAGGCCTTAAAAGACTTTAGGGTGTACATTTTGCATTCTCACACCATTTCCCATGTGCCAAATATAGTGGTCAAAGATATCTTGTCCCAAGACCCTGATGGGAAAAGGGGCAAATGGATTGCTACAATCTTAGAATATGACATTGAAATAAAACCCACTAAACTGATCAAAGGTCAAGGCCTAGCCCAATTAATGGCTAAATCTAATCTATAGGCCCTTGATATTAACATGATGAATGCCTTGGATGAGTAGGAAAGCTTGCCTGATCTCACTGTAGAGGAAAAATTCCAAAATTCTCCATGGTATTCTGATATCTTGTATGTCCTCACCAATCTAAATGCCCCTCTAGAACTGTCCAAAACAAAGGCCAGATTCATAAAACTCAAAGCTAAAAATTACTGCATTCTGAATTAGAATCTGTATTGGAAAAATCCAAATGGCCTATTTCTGAAATGCTTGTCTGAACCTAAAGCTGAAAGAATTAAACAAGAATTCCATGCCGGGGAGTGTGGAGGCCACCTGAGTTGGAAAGCCACTACAAATAAAATACTCAAGGCAGGTTATTATTGGCCCACATTGTTTAATGATGTCCATAAAATGATAACCACTTGCCACAAATGTCAGATATTTGAAGGTAAAAGAAAACTCCTCCCCCTTCCCCTACAACCCATCACTGTTGAAGGTCCCTTTCTACAATGGGGCCTAGACTTTATTGGGGAAATTCACCCTTCTTCTTCAGGGCAACACAACTGGATCCTGACTGCCATAGATTACTTCACTAAATGGATAGAAGCCATACCCACTAGGAATGCCACCGATTCTGTCATTATTAGGTTACTAGAAGACTTCATCCTATCTCGGTTTGGTTGTCCAAGGAAAATAATCACTGACAATGCTGCTGCTTTCGGATCCAAAAGAATGGTTGATTTCTGTCACAGGTACGGAATAGGACTTGGGCATTCAATTGCCTATTACCCCCAGGGTAATGGCCTAGCTGAATCATCAAATAAAAGCCTGGTTACTGTTATCACTCAGGTTTTCCTAGAAGTTGCGGAAAAGGAAAGTATACCCGAGGTAACCACAAACCAACCTTCAGATGCAGAATCTAGCCAATCTGCATCCAAAGAGGGCTCTCTCTTTATAATTTATATTTGTTCTTAGAAAGTTTTAGGCTAGTTATAGATCCAAGAGTTTGATTTTGTTTGAATGGTGGAATCCGCTAACTAAGGGCAAGGTTGATGATTTTTAGTCCATTGGGCTATGGAGTCAAAGGTTGGCTTTACTGGATTTCTATTCTACACACAAGATGGCTTTGCAGGGCAAGCTAGTCAAACAGAGAACAATCCTTGAAATTTAAAGTGGATGGAATGGGTTTGAAGGGATGAAAGGCAGCTAAGAATCTTTCACCATATTCAAAAAGAAAGAAATGAGATGATTACAAACAAATAGCAGTGAAGAATTCTTTATTATAGTAATCAAGAATGATTAAATTAGTAAAGTAAGAGCATTTAAGAATTCGTGCTTATAACCAATTTAGAGGAAAACATTAAGAATAATCACATCTGAAATCAGAGTACAATTAAGTAAATTCTGATTCAATCCTTTATGTAAATTATTCAGAAATGGACACAATGATATCATAAACAGATATAAAACTTAAGACATAGGATAGAAAAACTTATTGAACTGCAGTCCGACACATGAATCCTGCAAAAATTCCTGAGCTTCAAATTGTCATCCAGTAAGCCACAAATAAATTTCTCCAAAACGCTTTTATTCCAAAAATCTCAATGTCACAGCAAAGTAATAGAATCCACCCTCAACACTCTCTTTGAGGGTTTATTTATACAAAAAAATGATTGAAAAAATCTCACACTAACCTAGCTAATAATCTAGGGCGACTAATGAGTAAGTTACAATAAAAGGGAGACAAATGGTCTCGAAAATAGGACAAAAAGTAATTGCTGGTGTGCTGTTTCCTCCTCTTGAGGATGTGCTGGAGGCAGGTGCTACAATAGGGCATCGATGCTGTCCCTTTGAGTAATTCCTCAGCTTGCCTGATACTCCTTGTTTCTATGGATACTCTTTAATCTGTCCAACTGATACTCTTTAACTTGTGCTCATTTTTTATCCTTTACATGATAGTAAAAAGATAAAATTCTCAACTTGAAGATAAATTTCATAAAATTTCCAATAAGTCATCCCACCATTGATCTTTTGCTAATATGGTTCTTTTAAGTTTTCTCAATGTCTCATCGGCCTCTGTGAGTTTGTAAAAAGTGGGCTGATTAGGAAACAAATGCTTTATTTCATTTTCAAGATGAAATAAATTCTTCAACCTGTCATAAAGATTTTTCCCTGTTGGCAACGTTGCTTCTGACAAACTGATAGAATGAGCAGTTGTATTTTGAGCATGGATATCTATTTTCTTGATATAGGTTTCCAGGTCCATTATCTGGTCCTCTGAGAGCATAGGACTAGGTAACCCACTGTCCAACAAAACCTGAAATTTTCCTCTGAAAGCATTAATTTCTGCCAGAATATCTGAGCACTTCCTTTCCAAATTCTGCATAAAGGTTCTTTTGGTGAAAACTCTTTTTATCTCTAAAATAGTGCCGGTTCTGTCCTCAATTCCTAACACTGCAAGCTGTTGCTTAGTCCGGGTGTTCAAAAACTGTATAAGTTGATTGGCCTGCTCAGGTCTGCCCCTTAATTCATCTCTTGTTCTGTTTATTTCTTCCTGAGCTACTTTAATCAAGTCATTTTGTTCAAAAATTGCTTGAACAGAGGGCCAAATACTTTTTATTAATTCAATTATATTGTCCCAAAGAATTTCATTTATTTCCTTCAAAGGCTTTTCTAATGAAAGATCTTTTTCTAAAGCCTTAACTAATCTTTCCAACCTTTTAATTTCCCTGGTATTATCAGTAACTGTCTTCTTAGATGTATCATATTTCTGCTCCAAATTTTCTAACTGCAATTTTGTGGTTTGAAGTTCTGTGACTCTTAGTTTTAAACTTTCCATTTGTTTTATCAATTCATCAGAACTTAAACCAGAAGTGTTTACTTGTGCTGGCTCTGTTTGTTGGTCTGCTGTTGTAGTACCTGTGGTTGTAGTAGCTTCTGTGATGGATGCCTGCATAATAGCTTCCTTTTCTTGTAAAGCTTGTTCCAATTCTTTCTCTGTTTCGCTCAGTTGCTCAGTCATTTTTAAGAGCAATTCCATCATTTCTTCCTGTGAATTTCCCTTCAAAACTTCTTGGGTCTGGGGATGCCTTGAGGCTGGCAATTTCAGTTGCTTTCTCAGTGCAGCTATGTCATCATCTTTCTTCTTAATTAGTGCCTCAATGCTTTTAATATCTTTGGGGTTGTGACCCAAGCTGATGATTATGTCTTCCAGAGACTTTATTCTGTTATATTTGGCCTGAGAAGAGGCCTTTTCAATTTGCAATTGGGTGCTTGTGTTATTTAAAGAATCTTGCAGCCTTAGGGCTGCCATGGCCTTATCAGTAAGAGTGGAATAGACCATTTCCCCAGTTTGTTTATGCAGCTCTATCTGGTCCAAAGGATGAATGTCCTTTTCCAGGACCTCAAAATTTGTTCTAATATAATCAGCTGCTGTCATGGGTTTTGGCACCTTGGACTTGAAGTGGCTCATCATCATTTTGCCTTGTGAAATGTCAAATGCCGACATTAACCTTTCCTGATTATGTGGAGCCATTTTCAGATATTGATCATATACTTTCATTCTCAATGGATCATTCTTTGCCTTTATATTAATGAAAGTTCTTTTTATATCCCCTGTATCTGTTTTTGGTGGCCTAAAAGAAGATACTTCAGTACTCAACTGCTTTTGAAAAGCTTTTCCTTTCTGATCTGTGTGTGTCACACTAACAGAACCAGTTAGTTGACTATCTTCTCTTCCATCATCAAACATCTCATCAATGATTTCCACATCTGGAAGTGGATCTGGTTTCTGTTTTTTGGCTTGATGTAGCTCTGATGACTCTTTGGGAGGAGTAGGATCTGGAGCCTGTCTTTTCTTACCTATTTCCATCTTAGATGGAGTTTGTAATTCTGAAACTTCAGGATGATTTACTTGAGTGGGAGAAACTTGTGTTTGATCAGGTGCTCTGGAGGTTTGAGGTTTCTCTGCCATGATTAAAGTTTCAATGACCTGTATTTCAGGTTCCTTTCCTTTGCCTTTTGACTCTGCTGCAATTGATGAACTACCTTCCTGTAATCTCTGCTGTAGATTTGCTGCTGAAGAAGTGCCAATGTGAGGTACCTGCACTTGACCACAAGATTCTAGGTCATACTTCTTCTCAAGATCTTTCATAATTTTGTTCATTTTGTCTTCTTCACTTTCTTCTTCAACTAGTGTTTCTTCCACCCATTCATCTTGATTGGCATATTGTTCTATTTCAGGAATCCTGTGGTGCATGTAAGGGGATGATTTGTTCTTTATTCTTTTTTCACAGATAAAACCAAATGGATCATAAGGAACCCAACGGAAAGTTCTTTGGAACTTGCAATGGTTTTGTAATATATCTTCTGCTTCTCGCTCAGCATCCCTGGAGTTGCATATGAAGGGACCTAATTGAATTTTAATCCTGAGTTGGGCTTTCTTTTTCACACTACAAAAATGAATCATGTCAGAATTGTTCATTTGCCTGAAATATTCCAAGGCAAAAAGTCTCATGGGCACATACTTTGGCAACTTGAATGGATGCAATTCACATCCATAGATTCTGATGACTCAATGGTTTTGATATAAATACCAATCTCCAACTTTATATGTCCTTGAAAGCTGCAAGGTCTTCTTGATTTCATTACTGAGCCTTAGAGGAGAAATTCCTGTCAACAAGGTAGTTGCAGGATATACAAAAATATCAATGAACTCAGCATAGGAATAGGGAGAATCATAGGAAGAGTGAGTTATGGTAGACCAAAATATGACTGATCTAGGGTTTCCTTTTGCATTGAGCTTTTTAACGGGAAAAGGGAACTTCTCTGATTGATAGTAAATGATGAGATGATAAATGACTGATGAATATTTAAACACTTTCTCATCATCTAGCCTCATGAACTGGTCGTGGATTTTATTGGCTATGAAAGATGCGAAGTCATATTTTACTGCAGGAGGTTGCCCAGGAGTAAAGATGGACAGCAAAACCAGGGTTATTTCATCAACATATTCACTTGTATTGAAACCTAGGACAAAGGATATCATGTTCAGGATGAGCCTTCCCAACTTATTGAAATAATAAAAACCATAGGGAGGAGGGCCCCTAGGTTGATGTTCAGGCAACATAAAATTCTGGCAAATGGACTTCAATTTTTCTGGGGTCAATTGATTAGACTTTTCAATCAGTTCTTCCATAGACAAAGGTGCTAGCTCTTGATCAGGTTCAAAATGTAGCATTGCATTGATAGCTTGGGGAGTAATGGGGAAAAGAACACTCTGGTCAGGGGATATTACAGCTCTTTGAGTCGGATCATAGTTAGAATGGCAATAGTGGATAATTTCTGGAAAAATAATGACTGAGGGGATGAGATATCTCGGGAAATTGGATTCCCACAACCCAATGACATCCAATCCCTTCGAATAATCGTCTCTGCAGCGACAAAAACTCAGAAGGGGGCTTTCATCAAACACTAAGTCTTTAATTTGGAAGTCTTTATCCACTAAAGGCAAATATTCTAATTCTATGTGGGGGGCATTCAATGGAGTTACATTCAGGGCTGTCGGAGCTTCCATTTTGGTTCTTGTGTATTCAAAATGGAAGTTCCTGAGTTTTCTTCACAGACCGGGCGCGATTTCAGTTTTAATGAGGGAAATTGGCACAATTGCAGGTTTGGGGGAAGAATCCACAGTTTTAAACCTCAGGGAATGATCTTAGCGATAAGATTTAATCACTAATCCAGTGGAAAACAAGGAAAACAGAGTTTCTTTTGAAGTTCGGAGCGCAATAGAATAAATACCTGTTCTTGGAGGCAAACTGGGTTTTAACAGGTATCAGGCGGTGGCAAGAGGATGCTCGAACACTGGTCCGGCAGAATTCTGGAGCGAAATCGGATAGAACAGTAGATTTCAGTGAAAATTTGAATTTCGTAGCGGAAGGCGCAGTCGCTTTCAAATAACGAAAATGACATAAAAAACACGAAAATTTGTTTTATTTCCAAAGTCAAAAGGGGTTTTTATTTTATCGAGGAATGACGTCATTTCAGTACGGGCTGACGTGTGGCAGGGGTCAGGCGGTAAGCGGTAATCCCCGCACCGCTTATGGGCAATAGTGGTATTAAACGAGAGGGCAGCGATTCCATTGGGGCATTGACACGTGGACGGAGGGCGGTTTCAAAACCACCGTGCCCCCGCGGGTTATTGTTCGGGTATTGGATGGCTAGCGGAATGAATGCTAGCCGTATATCTTGTAGCGGGAGATCGGATGGTTGAAGGGACGTGGAATAAACGGGGGTTTATCATGCAGGCCCGGCGGGGTTTTAAAACGTGATTAACTCAAATTAAAAGTCCCGGGGGGCGTCTGATTGGTTGGAGGTCTAGTTATTAATTAACTCTGATAATTAATTAATCCTGTGGTCTAATGAAAAATTGGGGTCGCAGCAGGGTCTCGATTATGGTTAAAGTGTCGGGTGGGATGCCAAGTGGATGAGCCACGGTGGCATAAGGGTTTTTTCCGAAGTTTTGGTTTTTAAAATAAAACTTCGAGTTTATTATTTTTTGTGTTAAACATATATACCATATGTTTAAAGCTTTTCTCATATATGTTTTTTATTATATGATAAATTAACCAATATAATTAACTTATCATAAGGGCGGGGATATTTCATAATGATATATTTTAACCAAAGGGCGCATAATGCGGGTTTAATGAATAATTGGGAAATACATACCTTAGTTAAAATCATAATAGAGGGGTTTTTGGATATTTATATAGAAGAAATTATATATATAGGATAAGGTATTTTCACTAGAGAGTTAATAACTAGAGTCAAATGTTAATATGAAAAAGGGACAAGGAAAACTCAAAATACTTTTCACATCTAAGAAAGTGAAGATTTCTGAAGTAAATCACATCATCTCAATTTCAACACTTCAACATAGAATAGTAAGTGATTTTGAGGGATTATTGTGGAAATTTACATGATTTTCCTAAGTAAAATAGGATTTTACTTAGGAAAAGGTTAAAAGTGAATGATTATGATGACAAATAATCTCAAGTACTTAGGTCTTTTTGATCATTAGGCCGAGGGTCGGGTCCCTCCAAAAGTCAAGGAAATGCCTTGAGCCCCTTTGATCTCCAAATACCTTAGCACTTTGGGGAAATTAATAAAGATCTTAGGGAGAAAGTGATGTGGGAAGTTAATCATTTTGACTTTGCTTTCTGTGATTTTTCCAGTGCATTTCTTGCTTTCAGTACTTGTGATGAAGGTAAAATATTAAACATATTTAGCACCATCATTCACCATATGAAACTTTGCAACACCATCTACCTACCCTATCTACTTGACACTACCATTTTCTCTTCTTTATTAGGGTGCACTTAGACTGGAAAACCCTTATCAATCTTTTTCTTTTTACATGGCAAATCTATCTAAATCTACCCTTATTACATCCAAGGGCTCAGATTAAACTGTTGAGCACCTTTTATTAACTCTACCTATCTACTTATCTGCCAAGATTAAACTGTTTGGTCAGATATTTTATTCTCTATTCTACAACATGAAATTGAAATATGAATAAGTCAATTTTAAACAGTTTGACTCTTCATAAATTGTGGCAAAAGTTTGATAAGCTGCACACAATTACTTATTTACAAAAAATGAAATAGTAGTGGCATTTGGATTTGCACACTTTCCTTGGTCTATTTTTGTTTGGGGTTCATTTCTTTCACTTTTTTTTGACCACTTTATTTTTTCTTACCCTTTGATTTTTCTTTTAGGGTATACCCTCTTTACATTTTTTAAATTTTTTGATTTTTTGGTTTTTTAAGAATATGGAACACCTTTTCATAAGAAAAAGGTTTGAACATATTCCATAGTTCAATCAAGACAATCATGAAAAATGACACCTATTGGTATAGGAGACTAACACTGGCTCCACTTGGGGATGGCTTTTCCTTGTGAAAAGTCAAGAACAGCAGGTCAGATGCCTCAAAATGTCTTCAAACTGAAGCTATGTAATCTCCTTCTTCTGGTAGCTTTATTGTACATATGATAGTGAAACTTTTGAAGCTTAGGGCCTTCACTTCGGGCTTCAACTCCAAGAAGTCACCATCCAATCAAAACTACATTAGAAAAGGATATATTATGTACAAGTTAGAAAAATCAAAACATCCTAGTAAATAGGATCAAAATAGTGCTTCAGCATTCGACCATTGACTGGTCCCTCCTCAGCTTATGAATTGTCCAAATCCTTCAAAAAGTATGTGTTGTTTCCCTGTAAGGCATGAATAATGTAAGGCCCTTTCCATAAGAAATCAAATTTCCCATGTTTCCCTTTCTCTTCTCTTCTGGAATCCCATCTTAGGACTTTGTCTCCTAGTTGAAAATCTTCTGCCTTAGTTCTTCTGTCAAACATTTTCTTTAACTTTTCCTGCAAGACTTGAGATCGTTGGTATACTTCTTCTCTGGTTTGCTGCAAGTGAATTGCTTGGTTAATTCTTCTCTGAATGTCATTTGGTTCCACTTGAGCTTCCTGAAGTAATTTCATAACAGGAATTCCTAAAGATGATGGGAATCTTGCTTCAATACCATAAACTAATTCATATGGACTAGTCCCAATTGATTTCTTAGTTGTAAGTCTGTCTGCCCACAATGCATTAGTAAGTTTCTTATGCCAGTTCTTTTTATTTTCTTCCAATAATTTTTTAATGATATTAATAAGGCTTTTATTGGAGGATTCTGCTAGTCCATTACCCTGAGGATAATAGGCTGTTGAATGGCCTAAAGTAATATGATATTTATTGCAGAAACTAATCATTTTCTTTGACTTAAATGCAGCAGCATTATCTGTTATAATTTTCTCTGGACAGCCAAATCTTGAAAGTATATTGGTTTCTAAAAACGCTATAATTACAGAATCATTGGCCTGTCTGCATGGGATAGCTTCAATCCATTTGGTAAAGTAATCTGTGGCAGTTAAAATCCATCTGTGTTGCCCTCAAGAAGGGGGATGAATTTCTCCAATAAAATCTAATCCCCATTGTTGAAAAGGTCTTTCTATGGAAATTGGTCTTAATGGTAAAGGTAACAACTTTCTTTTACCCTCAAAGATCTGACACTTATGACAAGTTGTTACAAATTTCTTGACATCTGAAAACAAGGATGGCCAGTAAAAACCAGCCCTTAAGATTTTGTCTGCAGTTGACTTCCAGTAGAGATGTCCACCACAATCACCTGCATGAAATTCATTAAGTGCCTTGTCAGCTTCATCTTTCAATAGACAATTCAATAAGATTCCTTCATGATTTTTCCAAAATAGAGTACCATCTAAAATACAATATTTTAAAGATGTCATTTTCAAAAATCTTTGTTTTGTTCTGAACAACCCTGGAGGAGCTTGCAGGTTTAGCAAAACATGAATGATATCAGTGTACCAGGGAGAATCTAAGAAAGCTTGACTGATCTATGGAGTCGCCATCTCCTGTTCGTTATCCAGTTCGTTAATGTCTAAGGCTTGGCAATTAGTTTCAGTCATGAGTTGTGCCAAACCTTGACCTTTTATGAGTTTTGTTGGTTTAATCTCAATATCATATTCCAATATGGTAGCTATCCACTTACCTCTTTTGCCTTCAATGCCATCTTGAGTCAAGATGTCTTTAACTACAGCATTAGGCACATAAGCTATCACATGAGAATATAATATGTAAATTCTAAAATCTTTAATTGCTTTTACCAATGCAAAAGCCTGTTTTTCCATGATATTGTATTTCAAAGATGCATCCCTAAGTGCTTTAATAAAAAAGGCAATTGGTTTTTCACATCCCTGGTCATCTTTTTGTAGTAAAACAGCTGCAATTGTATGTTCAGAAGCAAATGAAAAAATAATGAAATCTCTATCAAATTTGGGACTGGTAAGAACTGGTGTTCTTGTTAAAGCCATTTTGATTTCTTCGAATGATTGTTTGGCTTCTACAGTCCAGTCAATGCTTGAATCTTTCCTCAACATGTTAGTAAGCAATCTAAGTAACTCAGCTAAACTAGAAATAAATCTTCTCAAGAAATTAATCTTTCCTATGAATGCTTGCAACTCTTTTATGTTTCTGGGATGAGGTATCTGCAAAATTGCTTGTATTCTTTCTGGGTCAATCCTAATGCCATCTTTAGAAATAATATGGCCTAAAATCTTTCCTTCTTCCAAACCAAACAATGACTTTTTAGGGTTTAAAGAAATCCCATATTTTCTACATTTTATAAATACTTGCCTTAAATGATCTAAATGTTCTTGATCTGTTTTAGAAAAAACAGTCAAATCATCTAGATAAATAACCAGAAAATCATGTATTTCTTTAGCAAAAGCAATTTCCATTGCTCTTTGAAATGTAGCTCCTGCATTCTTGAGTCCAAATGGCATTTTGACATATTTAAACGTACCCCATGGTGTTGTAAATGTTGTTTTATCTTGATCATCAGGATGAACCAGAATCTGGTTATACCCTGAAAATCCATCCAATAGAGATATCCTGGAAGATCCTACTACCCTTTGAAGAATATGGTCCATTTTAGGTAAAGGATAGTTATCTTTTAAGGAAACTTTATTCAAATTTCTCAAATCAACACACAGTCTAATTTCTCCAGTTTTCTTTCTTGTTGGTACTAGATTAGAAACCCATTCAGAGAACCTAATAGGAGCTATAATCCCTGCTTCAAACATCCTTTTAATTTCCTTTTCAATTGAAGGTAATAAAACAGGATTTATTCTTCTAAGTTTCTGTTTGAAAGGTTTCTGAACTGGTTTCAAAGGTATAGTGTGTTGAATTATGGATGTATCATATGCTTTAAGATCTTCATAACTCCAGGCAAAAACATCCTGGAATTCCTTTAAGAGTTCAACATATTTAACCTTTTGATCTTCTGGTAGAGATTTGGATAGTTTAACCATTTTGGGATTTTCAGGAGTTCCTAAGTTGCATTCTTCAATATCAGTCTTTACAGGTTCCATTTTAGGTCTAAATGGAATATCATTTGAGTCAAAAAGATCTTCCAAAGGAGTTAATCCTTTGGGCAGATAATTATCTTTTAGATTAATGATTTCTGTCTCATCTTCTATGACCTCATCAGATTCCATATATTTCAAATCCTGCATGTCTTTTTCTGTGAATGTGGTTGGGTGCAGCATATGAATTGCATTTTCTCTTGAAATTTCTATTTTTTGTTCTTTTTCTTGATCAAATTCATCAATAGTTATATCTTCATCTATATTACAGTTAGAAAACTCATCTTGAAGTGTCAAAAAACTATTGATTTGATTATTATTTACAAATACTTGCCAATTCAAAAGATTGTCCGGTATCGCAGGCCTATGTCTAATTTCAGCTGAAAACTGATGATTAGGATCAAAAGGTAACTTACATGTGCTAGCGAACATTGCAAGACTGTGAGCATGCAAATTTTGTTTTCTAGGAATTTTGGCAAGTTGAGCTTGCAGAAATGTATTGAGAATTTCCACAACTGTTTCTCTGTATTGTTTCAATCTCATGTCTTTTGTTGAACATTCTCCTTTAATTTGTTGAATGATTAGTTCGGAGTCTCCTATGATTGATACCCTAATAGCTCCTAACTTCTTGACATGTTTAAGCCCTAACAAAAGAGCTTCGTACTCTGCCATGTTGTTAGTGCATTTGAAATTCAACCTATAAGCATGACCCTCAGCATGATTATTTTCAACATTATGTAACCAAATCTCAGCTCCTGCTCCTAATTTGTTTACTGAGCCATCAAATTCTAAATGCCATAGAATTTCATGTTCGTAATCCTCATCAATTGTTTTAAAATGTTTCTTGACAGGAGCTAGTTGTTTGGTTTTTTCTGGTATTTCTTGATCATCTGGTGTTTCTTTGTTTTCAGAAATCTCTTCAATTTTAACAGTAGTTTTGTTTGTGATCTCCTTTTCAGGTGCTTCTAGCTCAGTTGGAAGGTCCATTTCAGCATTGTAAAGGATAAAAGAATCCATATCAGAATGCACTGAATAGACAGGGAAGTTTTCAGGCTTCTCATGGCTACTCACCAAGTACTTCATCAAGGTTTCTCTATATAATCTTTTAGGTTGACCAAATACTGAAATAGTGGCATATGACATGTCGAGTTGAATAGATCCTCCAAGTTTAGCACCCCAGGATCTAGATAACAACATACCATATTTAGGAGGGATATCAGCCACTACTATATCCATCAGAACAGATTTAGCAGGGTATTGTACCAAAGTAACACACAAATCTTTAATCAAACCTAAACATCTTACTTGACTAGAATCAAAAGAAAACAAATCTTTGTACGGTCTGGTAATATCTAGATTCAATCTTTCCATCACAGCTTTTGGCATCAAATTGTGAGATGCTCCATAATCAAGCATTGCATTGTGGAGTATCTTGTCATGAACATTCAGGCTTACATAAAATGGAGGTGTCCCTCCACTTTCTGGTTTGCCATTTACCTCAGGGCCAAAAAGGAGTTTAGGTTGATCATCAAGAATATTGACTGAATCATCCATTCCCGTAATGTTAAAGTTTAAGGATTTGCTGATTTGACTTCTATAGACATCATGTTTAGCCAATTCTGATAAAGGAACAGCTATCTTTAGTTTGCCTATTTCAGCCTCTAGATTGAAAGGTTTTTCTGTTTGAGTTTTAGTGTTTTGCACAGTTGGGTTTTCTCTATTTTTTGGGTCTTCAACGTTTTTCTCTTTTTTATGAATGGAATTTTGATTTGAAGGTGTTTCTGAACTAACTTCTATTGTTTCTTCTACGTTTCCTACAGGAGGAAAAGTATTATATTGTTGATTATTGTTTGGTTGGTTGTCAGACACATCTTCAATTATTGGATTTGAAGGGTTAGGAGTTGTCCTAGACAGAATTTGTACAGGGGGAATGTTTTGTACAGGAGGTATGTTATCTTTACCTTTGACATTTTGTTTTACATTTTTCTTTTTGCTATTCTCAGGCACATAAATCCGTCTACTTCTCAAATTGTACTGTTTATGGACCTCATAAATTGTTGTGTCATAGCCTTCTTTGAAATCAAAAGTCTCTCCTAAATGGGTTTGGAATGTTTCAAGGATGTGATTCTCCTGATCATCCTGAGATAGGAAAAATTCTGGTTCATTTTTTTTTTCAGTCACATTGTTTATTTCTACATCCTCAGTAGGTTCTTCAGAAGTTGATCCTTCAACAAAGTTTTCTTGGAAAGGTGGCCTGATATTTTGGTCAGGGACATTCTTCCCAATATTTTGGTTCTGATTTCTCCTAAAGTTTGGGTTCCTTGCAACATTCTGATTATCACTAGAAGACTTTCTTTCAATGGTCTCCACTCTATCTCCCAATCTCTCCATACCTTTAATGATTGCATCCAGCTTTCTTTCAAAAGTTGAAGGCTCTTCATTCATAGGAATTCTTCTTTCGGCCCTAGCTCTGGCTCGTTTTTCTATGAGGTTTGCTTCTACACTAACCACTATGCTTTTCATTTCCTCTAAGGTTTGAGGGGCTCTTTCCCTGAGAGAATATGCTATATCTGAGTCAAAACCATCAGGAAATTTAACCAATACTGAGTCAGGAGGTGGTCTAAGGTTTTGAGGGACTGCGCTGTAAGCTTAATTAAATCTAATGATGTAATCTTGTACTGTTTCGTTTGGTCTTCTCCTCAAATTTTCAAATTCTGATAGGACCTGAAGAGGATCCTTCTTCTTCTCCCATCTATTCAAAAATTCCCTATATAAAGCTGGTAGATCAGCAATACTGTTCGGGGCAAGAGCCCTAAACCATGTTCTGACTTCTCCAGTAAGACTCTGGACAAAAATTCTCATGCGAACATCATCAGCATCAATTTCATAAAACTCAAAGTAATCAGTCATCCTTTTGGTGTGTTGTTGAGCTGTGTAAGTACCTGAACCATCAAAAGGAGCTATCTTACTCTGATAATCCTGTGGCAAAGCCACAGGGTTATTAGGCAACCTTAAAGGGGCATATCGATTGGCCATTGGAAGGTGTAATGGAACGACAGGTGAGGGTGGACTAGGTGGAGGAGAAGAAGCGGTGACTGGTATTTGAAGAGCTTGAGAAAAATTAGCTGAACTTGGGGAAGCTTCGGTAATTACAGAGATGTTTGAACTTTCTTCCAAGGTTTGTTCAGATTGAATGGAATATTGTAACTGTCTGTCAAGGTGATATGAAACAAATCTAAATTGCAAATCTTCAAAAAACAATGGATCTGGAACTAATCTGGATAATTCGGTTTCAGAAAATTTCACAAATAAGGATGTTTCAAATCGTGCATCAAAAGGAATTTCATCAACATATATAATTTTCACGGGACAGGATGCAGATCTAGAAAGCGGTCTAGAACTTCCTGAACTCTCTTGACTTCCTCTTTCAGAACTTTCTTGACTTCCTTGTCTTCTAAGAATCCTAGGAATCAGATTTGGATTTTCAAATATTGGTGGTGGATTGGGGTCAGGATTTGACCTAGTGTGACGAATCCTTTCTGAAGCCAATTTTCCTAGATTAAGTGTTTTTGGATTTTTGATTTTAATTGAAATGAAAATACAACTTCTACCAATTCTTCAAGAAATAATGATTTATGATTAAAATTTTCTCAAAGATTTATAAAACTAGAGAGTCTGATTAAACATTTTGAAACTAAGGTTCAGTATATAAGCTAAATCAGAGATAGACTGAAACAGCATTTATTTACTTTTGCAATTGCAGAGCAAAAGCAATTTCAAAGGCTACCTGGCTGATCTTCAGACTCTGTCTATAGCTTATAAGTGAACAATATTAACAATTAAAATGATTCAGATCCCCAGTATGGTCGCCACTATGTTATCACTCAGGTTTTCCTTGAAGTTGTGGAAAAGGAAAGTATACCCGAGGTAACCACAAACCAACCTTCAGATGCAGAATCTAGCCAATCTGCATCTAGAGAGGGCTCTCTCTTTATAATTTGTCTTTGTTCTTAGAAAGTTTTAGGCTAGTTATAAGTCCAAGAGTTTTGATTTTGTTTGAATGGTGGAATCCGCCAACTAAGGGCAAGGTTGAAGATTTTCAGTCCATTGGGCTATGGAGTCAAAGGATGGCTTTACTGGATTTCTATTCTACACACAAGATGGCTTTGCAGGGCAAGATAGCCACAGAGAACAATCCTTGAAATTTAAAGTGGATGGAATGGGTTTGAAGGGATGAAAGGCAGCTAAGAATCTTTCACCATATTCAAAAAGAAAGAAATGAGATGATTACAAACAAAGAGCAGTGAAGAATTCTTTATTATAGTAATCAAGAATGATTAAATTAGTAAAGCAAGAGCATTTAAGAATTCGTGCTTATAACCAATTTAGAGGAAAACATTAAGAATAATCACATCTGAAATCAGAGTACAATTAAGTAAATTCTGATTCAATCCTTTATGTAAATTATTCAGAAATGAACACAATGATATTATAAACAAATATAAAACTTAAGACATAGGATAGAAAGACTTATTGAACTGCAGTCCGACACATGAATCCTGCAAAAAGTCCCGAGCTTCAAATTGTCATCTAGTAAGCCAAAAATAAATTTCTCCAAAAGCTTTTATTCCAAAAATCTCAATGTCACAGCAAAGTAATAGAATCCACCCTCAACACTCTCTTTGAGGGTTTATTTATACAAAAAATGATTGAAACAATCTCACACTAACCTAGCGAATAATCTAGGGTGACTAAGAGTAAGTTACAATAAAAGTGAGACAAATGGTCTCGTAAATAGGACAAAAAGTAATTGCTGGTGTGTTGTTTCCTCCTTTTGAGGATGTACTGGAGGCAGGTGCTATAATAGGGCTCGATGTTGTCCCTTTGAGTAATTCCTTAGCTTGCCTGATACTCCTTGTTTCTACGGATACTCTTTAATCTGTCCAAATGATACTCTTTAACTTGTGCTCATTTTTTATCCTTTACATGATAGTAAAAAGATAAAATTCTCAACTTGAAGATAAATTTCATAAAATTTCCAATAAGTCATCCCACCATTGATCTTCTGCTATTATGGTTCTTTTAAGTTTTCTCAATGTCTCATCGGCCTCTGTGAGTTTGTAAAAAGTGGGCTGATTAGGAAACAAATGCTTTATTTCATTTTCAAGATGAAATAAATTCTTCAACCTGTCATAAATATTTCTCCCTGTTGGCAGCGTTGCTTCTGATAAACTGATAGAATGAGCAGTTGTATTTTGAGCATGGATATCTATTTTCTTAACATAGGTTTCCAGGTCCATTATCTGGTCCTCTGAGAGCATAGGACTGGGTAACCCACTGTCCAATAGAACCTGAAATTTTCCTTTGAAAGCATTAATTTCTGCCAGAATATCTGAGCACTTCCTTTCCAAATTCTGCATAAAGGTTCTTTTGGTGAAAACTCTTTTTATCTCCAAAATAGTGCCGGTCCTGTCTTCAATTCCTAATACTGCAAGCTGTTGCTTAGTCCGGGTGTTCAAAAACTATATAAGTTGATTGGCTTGCTCAGGTCTGCCCCTTAATTCATCTCTTGTTCTGTTTATTTCTTCCTGAGCTACTTTAATCAAGTCATTTTGTTCAAAAATTGCTTGAACAGAGGGCCAAATACTTTTTATTAATTCAATTATATTACCCCAAAGAATTTCATTTATTTCCTTCAAAGGCTTTTCTAATGAAAGATCTTTTTCTAAAGCCTTAACTAATCTTTCCAACCTTTTAATTTCCCTGGTATTATCAGTAACTGTCTTCTTAGATGTATCATATTTCTGCTCCAAATTTTCTAACTGCAATTTTGTGGTTTGAAGTTCTGTGACTCTTAGTTTTAAACTTTCCATTTGTTTTATCAATTCATCAGAACTTAAACCAGAAGTGTTTACTTGTGCTGGCTCTGTTTGTTGGTCTGCTGTTGTAGTACCTGTGGTTGTAGTAGCTTCTGTGATGGATGCCTGCATAATAGCTTCCTTTTCTTGTAAAGCTTGTTCCAATTCTTTCTCTGTTTCGCTCAGTTGCTCAGTCATTTTTAAGAGCAATTCCATCATTTCTTCCTGTGAATTTCCCTTCAAAACTTCTTGGGTCTGGGGATGCCTTGAGGCTGGCAATTTCAGTTGCTTTCTCAGTGCAGCTATGTCATCATCTTTCTTCTTAATTAGTGCCTCAATGCTTTTGATATCTTTGGGGTTGTGACCCAAGCTGATGATTATGTCTTCCAGAGACTTTATTCTGTTATCTTTGGCCTGAGAAGAGGCCTTTTCAATTTGCAATTGGGTGCTTGTGTTATTTAAAGAATCTTGCAGCCTTAGGGCTGCCATGGCCTTATCAGTAAGAGTGGAATATACCATTTCCCCAGTTTGTTTATGCAGCTCTATCTGGTCCAAAGGATGAATGTCCTTTGCCAGGACCTCAAAATTTGTTCTAATATAATCAGCTGCTGTCATGGGTTTTGGCACCTTGGACTTGAAGTGGCTCATCATCATTTTGCCTTGTGAAATGTCAAATGATGACATTAAACTTTCCTGATTATGTGGAGCCATTTTCAGATATTGATCATATACCTTCATTCTCAATGGATCATTCTTTGCCTTCATATTAATGAAAGTTCTTTTTATATCCCCTGTATCTGTTTTTGGTGGCCTAAAAGAAGATACTTCAGTACTCAACTGCTTTTGCAAAGCTTTTCCTTTCTGATCTGTGTGTGTCACACTAACAGAACCAGTTAGTTGACTATCTTCTCTTCCATCATCAAACATCTCATCAATGATTTCCACATCTGGAAGTGGATCTGGTTTCTGTTTTTTGGCTTGATGTAGCTCTGATGACTCTTTGGGAGGAGTAGGATCTGGAGCCTGTCTTTTCTTACCTATTTCCATCTTAGATGGAGTTTGTAATTCTGAAACTTCAGGATGATTTACTTGGGTGGGAGAAACTTGTGTTTGATCAGGTGCTCTGGAGGTTTGAGGTTTCTCTGCCATGATTAAAGTTTCAATGACCTGTATTTCAGGTTCCTTTCCTTTGCCTTTTGACTCTGCTGCAATTGATGAACTGCCTTCCTGTAATCTCTGATGTAGATTTGCTGCTGAAGAAGTGCCAATGTGAGGTACCTGCACTTGACCACAAGATTCTAGGTCATACTTCTTCTCAAGATCTTTCATAATTTTGTTCATTTTGTCTTCTTCACTTTCTTCTTCAACTAGTGTTTCTTCCACCCATTCATCTTGATTGGCATATTGTTCTATTTCAGGAATCCTGTGGTGCATGTAAGGGGATGATTTGTTCTTTATTCTTTTTTCACAGATAAAACCAAATGGATCATAAGGAACCCAACGGAAAGTTCTTTGGAACTTGCAATGGTTTTGTAATATATCTTCTGCTTCTCACTCAGCATCCCTGGAGTTGCATATGAAGGGACCTAATTGACTTTTAATCCTGAGTTGGGCTTTCTTTTTCACACTACAAAAATGAATCATGTCAGAATTGTTCATTTGCCTGAAATATTCCAAGGCAAAAAGTCTCATGGGCACATACTTTGGCAACTTGAATGGATGCAATTCACATCCATAGATTCTGATGACTGAATGGTTTTGATATAAATACCAATCTCCAACTTTATATGTCCTTGAAAGCTGCAAGGTCTTCTTGATTTCATTACTGAGCCTTGGAGGAGGAATTCCTGTCAACAAGGTAGTTGCAGGATATACAAAAATATCGATGAACTCAGCATAGGAATAGGGAGAATCATAGGAAGAGTGAGTTATAGCAGACCAAAATATGACTGATCTAGGGTTTCCTTTTGCATCAAGCTTTTTAACAGGAAAAGGGAATTTCTCTAATTGATAGTAAATGATGAGATGATAAATTACTGATGAATATTTAAACACTTTCTCATCATCTAGCCTCATGAACTGGTCGTGGATTTTATTGGCTATGAAAGATGCAATGTCATATTTTACTGCAGGAGGTTGCCCAGGAGTAAAGATAGACAGCAAAACCAGGGTTATTTCATCAACATATTCACTTGTATTGAAACCTAGGACAAAAGATATCATATTTAGGATGAGCCTTCCCAATTTATTGAAATAATAAAAACCATAGGGAGGAGGGCCCCTAGGTTGATGTTCAGGCAACATAAAATTCTGGCAAATGCACTTCAACTTTTCTCGGGTCAATTGATTAGACTTTTCAATCAGTTCTTCCATAGACAAAGGTGCTAGTTCTTGATCAGGTTCAAAATGTAGCATTGCATTGATAGCTTGGGGTGTAATGGGGAAAATAACACTCTGGTCAGGGGATATTACAGCTCTTTGAGTCGGATCATAGTTAGAATGGCAATAGTGGATAATTTTTGGGAAAATAATGACTGAGGGGATGAGATATCTCGGGAAATTGGATTCCCACAACCCAATGACATCCAATCCCTTCGAATAATCATCTTTGCAGCGACGAAAACTCAGAAGGGGGCTTTCATCAAACAGTAAGTATTTAATTTGGAAGTCTTTATCCACTAAAGGCAAATATTCTAATTCTCTGTGGGGGGCATTCAATGGAGTTACATTCAGGGCTTCCGGAGCTTCCATTTTGGTTCTTGTGTATTCAAAATGGAAGTTCCTGAGTTTTCTTTGCAGACTGGGCGCGATTTCAGTTTAAATGAGGGAAATTGGCACAATTGCAGGTTTGGGGGAAGAATTCACAGTTTTTAACCTCAGGGAATGATCTTAGCGATAAGATTTAATCACTAATCCAGTGGAAAACAAGGAAAACAGAGTTTCTTTTGAATTTCAGAGTGCAATAGAATAAATACCTGTTCTTGGAGGCAAACTGGGTTTTAACAGGTATCAGGCGGTGGCAAGAGGATGCTCGAACACTGGTCCGGCGGAATTCTGGAGCGAAATCGGATAGAACAGTGGATTTCAATGAAAATTTGAATTTCGTAGCGGAAGGCGGAGTCGCTTTCGAATAACGAAAATGACATAAAAAACACGAAAATTTGTTTTATTTCCAAAGTCAAAAAAAGGGGTTTTTATTTTTTCGAGGAATGACGTCATATCAGTACGGGCTGACGTGTGGCAGGGGCCGGGCGGTAAGCGGTAATCCCCGCACTGCTTATGGGCAATAGTGGTATTAATCGAGAGGGCAGCGATTCCATTGGGGCACTGACACGTGGACGGAGGGCGGTTTGAAAACCACCATGCCCCCGCGGGTTATTGTTCGGGTTTTGGATGGCTAGCGGAATGAGTGTTAGCCGTAGATCTTTGGAGGGGCGATCCAACGGTTGGAGGGACGGGGAGATGGTAGAGCGTTATCGTGCGGGCCCGGCTGGGTTTTAAACATGATTAACTTTATTAAATATCCCGGGGGGCGTTTAATAGGCGGAAAAGTTTGGTTATTAATTAATTTTGATAATTAATTAATCCCAATGGTTATAAAGGTGGTTGCGGCGGGGTCTCGATTATGATTAAAGTGTCGGGTGGGATGGCAAGTGGATGAGCCACAGTGGCATGGGGGTTTTTCCGAAGTTTTGGTTTTTAAAATAAAACTTCAGGTTTATTATTTTTTGTGTTAAACATATATACCATATGTTTAAAGATTTTCTCATATATGTTTTTTTATTATATGATAAATTAACCAATATAATTAACTTATCATAAGGGCGGGGATATTACATAATGATATATTTAACCAAAGGGCGCATAATGCGGGTTTTTAATTGGGAAATAAATACTTTGGTTAAACTTTATAATAAGATGGGTTTTTGGATATTAATGTAAAAGGAGTTATATACTTAGGATAAGGCATTTTCACTAGGGATTTAGTAAATAGGGTTAAATGTTAATATGACAAAGGGATAAGGGAACTCAAAATACTTAACATATCTAACAAAGTGAAGATTTCTGAAGTAAATTACAATATCTCAACTTCAACACTTAAACTTAGAATAGTAAGTTATTTTGAGGGATTATTGTGGAAATTTACATGATTTTCCTAAGTAAAATAGGATTTTACTTAGGAAAAGGTAAAAAGTGAATGATTATAATGACAAATGATCTCAAGTACTTAGGTCTTTTTGATCATTAGGCCGAGGGTCCGGTCCCTCCAAAAGTCAAGGAAATGCCTTGAGCCCCTTTGATCTCCAAATACCTTAGCACTTTGGGGAAATTAGTAAAAACTTAGGGAAAAAGTGATGTGGGAAGTTAATGATTTTGACTTTGCTTTCTGTGATTTCTTCAGTGCATTTTCTGCTTGAGTACTTGTGATGAAGGTAAAAGATTAAACATATTCAGCACCATCATTCATCACATAAAACTTTGCAACACCATCTACCTACCCTATCTACTGGACACTACCATTTTCTCTTCTTTATTAGGGTGCATTTAGACTTGCAAACCCTTATCAATCTTTTTCTTTTACAAGGCTAATCTATCTAATTCTACCCTTATTACATCCAAGGGCTCAGATTAAACTGTTGAGCACCTTTTATTAACTCTGCCTATCTACTTATCTGCCAAGATTAAACTGTTTGGTCAGATATTTATTCTCTATTCTACAACATGAAATTGAAAAATGAATGAGTCAAGTTTATACAGTTTGACTTTTCATAAATTGTGGCAAAGTTTAACAATTTGCACACAATTACTTATTTACAAAAAATGAAATAGTAGTGGCATTTGGATTTGCACACTTTCCTTGGTCTATTTTTGTTTGGGGTTCATTTCTTTCACTTTTTTTTGACCACTTTATTTTTTCTTACCCTTTGATTTTTCTTTTAGGGTATACCCTCTTCACATTTTTTAAATTTTTTGATTTTTTGGTTTTTTAAGAATATGGAACACCTTTGCATAAGAAAAAGGTTTGAACATATTCCATAGTTCAATCAAGACAATAATGAAAAATGACACCTATTGGTATAGGATACTAACAGTTACAATCATTAAGAAGCTGCTAGAAGAGAACAAAAAGTCCTGGCATAAAAATTTGATACATGCCTTGTGGGCTGACAGGCTCACCACAAAGAAATCTATTGGCATGTCACCCTTCCAGCTAGTTTATGGAACTGAAGCAGTTTTTCCTACTAGTCTTGGAGTTCTAGTGATCAAACTTGTCCAGGAGATCCAATCAGAGGAAGACAACATGATAAGGAGAATAAATGAAACAATACATCTTCAGCAGACAACGGATCAGGTCTACAACAGAGCATTGAAGGTTCAGCAAAACATGAAGAGGCAGTTCGACAAAATAACCAAAGCTTCGGATTTCAGAATTGGTGACAAGGTTCTAAGATGGGATTCGAGAAGAGAGAACAAAGGCAAACATGGAAAATTTGACAGCTTTTGGCAAGGTCCATTTGTCATCCAGGCCACTGTGGGTCCTAATGCATTTTTCTTACAAGAACTTGATGGTACAGAGCTGTTTGGGGGTCCTGTCAATGGCAGGATGCTCAAACACTATTTCTGCTAATTTTCATTTCCAGTTCCCTTTCCATTGTACATACCATTGCAGTTTTACTTTCAAGAAAATAAAAAATGTTCCAAAAACAGAAAAAAAAGGAGAGGTTCAGACATGCTCAAAACATGAACCTCTGAAATGCAAAAAAAAAATAATGGCTCAAACGTGGTCAAAATCTGAGCCAAAAAGAACAGAATAGCCGGTCCTAATATGCTCAAAATCTGGACCAGCAGCGAAAAGGAGAATCAGCTCTAATATGCCCAAACCAGAGCTGAAATCAAAGGAAGGGTGACTCTAATATGCTCAAAAATATGAGTCACAAATAGAGAAGGATACTTCAAAATTGCAGTTTTCATGCCTTCACAGTTTTGTTTGCAGTTTCTACAAGTCTTCAATCCAGCAAGTCAGACAGTCTAATCCTAGCTTGGCTGTTTTTCAATTTCCTGTTTTCGAATATAGGAGAAGAAACCTATTGGACAGTTTAATCCCGACAGGTAGTAGATTAGATAGAGAAGAATATGGGGCCAACTGCTTAATCTGGCCTCATGGAGCAATAAGGGTAGATTTAGAATAGGTTTGTTTTTGTTTTGAAAAATAAAATGTAAAAGGTCTGCTAGCTCAAATGCACCCTGAAAGAAGAAAAGTGCTAGGATTGTAGTGTGGGTAGGTAGTTTGATTGAGAAAAATGTTCCTGCTGATGTAACACGTTCATACTGTGGCAGCTGATCAAATAAAGGGATGTGCTGGGCAGCAGGCAACTGGCCTACTCCAAAGATCAAATCTGGTTTCTTGCCTCCTTCAAGAAGAAGCCATCCCCATGTGGAGCCACTGTTATCCCCCCTTTATGAAATTTTTGACAGAGCAAACAAGGGGGCTAGATTAATTATGAAACCCTCAAGGAATGCATTTCCCACAAAAAACACATCATCCTTGAGGTTTCTTCATGGCTCGGTCTCAAATGAATCTTCCTTTGCTAGTTTCCATAATGAAGTATCTCTGCTGGTGTCAAATTGGCCAAAAACCCCCATTGCCCAAAGGTTTCCCCCTCCCTTTCTGTTACCTTCTCTATTTCCACCATTAGCCCCCTAAACCTCTCCAAAATCCCCTCAAATGCTGTCCATTACCCTTTTTCCACCTAAGCACCCCTTCATTCACCTATCGTTGCCCTTGGTTAGCCTGAAAATGCATTAAAAAGGCTAAAAAACCCACTCCCCGCATTTTATTAAGCCTAGTCTCTTTTTCCCGCTAAGCCCCCACTCTTTCCCTCCCATGAGACCTGGCGCCATGACCAGTGCTATATCCACCAGGCGCTTAGCCCCTCCGACCTTTTATCCACTCTAAAAATCATAAAAAACCTTTGTTAACTCATAAATTCGGGTTTTAAATCAGTTTCTAAGGGTTTCCGCCGGCCTGGCCCTTCAATGGATCTCAGCCGTCCATTCATTTGTCGATCCAACGGTCCACGTTTCCTCTGCCTGTGGACCCCGCGGCACATTACCCCTGAAACCACCTGTTTATTCCGCACCGCTCACCCGCAGATGGTGGTTTTCCCCAGTGGTCCAGGGAATCCACACAACGCCTGCCGCGTGTCTTCTGTACAGTGGCAAAACCACTATCCTCCCGCACGTTATCGTTAGGCCCCAAACCATGCAGCGAAATCACCGTGCGCCGTTGGATCTCGCGCACCTCATCCGAAGGCTGCCAATCAAAGAAGCCGCGCACGGGTTAAGTCGTCCCTGCCGTACCCTTGGCTTATTGTCTGACCACCCAGATGTGCTTTCCGCCGTTGATTTCCTTTGGAATTTACGGCCCAGATTTTTCATCCGTCGTTGACCGTTCGTCTGTCTCTCAGCCCGCCACGTCAGCTCCACGTGCACGCCCGTACATTCCCCGTTTCTGTCACCATATCATTGTTTTGTCGTGTTTCTTTCAGGTTTCCATTCGTTTATTACGTGTATTCGCTCTGTGCTTCACAATTCTTCCACCAGAGCATTTTTATCAGTCCCACTGCGAATTTTTCTTCCATTTCATCGTCAGCATAGCCATGTTCGTTGCGTCCTCGCCGCCTTCATCATCCCTGTCCGTGGTTTTTCTCACAGTTTGTTGTTTTGCAGGGTTTCTAAAGGTAGAAGACCGCCACAACTCCACATGGCAAACGGCACAGACAAACTTAAATCCAAGAGCTGGTACTACCGTGGGGTAGTCAAAGATAGCGGCTGACAGGATTTGCTTTAAAGAATAGCATTCGAACTCTGTGGAAAACCTTTCAGCACCATTAAAAGCCCGAGCTACCCTGTCAGAAGAAAAATGAAGCAGCAGAGCGTTCCAGTATAGAGCAAAGGGAGATTAAGGTGAGCTAATGACGATCTTGAGCCTTTAATCAGAGGTTTAGAAGACAAAAAAGCGGTTTGAAGTCCCCGAGGATCGATCCAAAAGATCCTGAGCACAGTAGCAGGTACCATCTGGGTTTTTTCATCAGCAGAATGCTTTTCTCCATCAAGTACAGGGCACCCATACAGCTCTTATTATGCAGAATGTCCCTAAGAGAATTTCCGCCCTAACTACGGTCCAAAAACAAATCAAACATTTATGAGACAGACTTCTCTGCAGATTATTTTATTTTTGTTGAAAACACCAGGGGTGCTACAGCCAAATTATGTCAAAGTCATATCTGAAGAAGATCACTACTGCATAAAGAGGTGACAGAGATTTAATACTCAAGCATTCAAACAGAATGGGTCTCGGCCCTGCATTCATTTGCGTATTTAATGTTACCTTAAATTTTCACCTACCTTCTCAGTCGATTTTTTATTCATCATCTGCTATAAAGCACAGAAAAAAATATTGTAAGTGGTTGTTGAGGATATATCAGTGAAATGCATGTGTTTTCCTCTTGAGACAAGTTCTCCTGGTAATATTGTAAGATAGGCTGAGATTTGATGTATTCAGACTGAATGTTCAAGCTATGGGCTATGATGTACCTGATTGGTGTTGTTTTTAATAAGACAAGCATATTTCGTTGGATCCTGATCTTAAGCAGCTGGTGATGTTTTTCCTTCCTTTGTATTTTTGATTGACTTGCTTTCCTTTCATTATGTTTCTTCAGGCTCACATCAGAAGTTTGGCATAAGATTTACCCTTGATAGGTACCTTATGTTGCTGCTCTCCCAGCCTTTTATGTTTTCTGCTTATATGTATCGAATATTGAGGATTCCAATTGATTTAACTTGAGTGTAGTGGATGTTATTGCCTACTCTCTGATGTATGGATTAATGAAGTCTATGTTTAGATGTTCTTATTAGGATTCAGTTGGATGTGTTGAGAACACTAGGAGGTCTGGAACCCTATCTCTGCCTCACTAGGACCTTTCCATCCCAATTAACCCTTTCTTAGAACCCTTTGTCTTGCCTCCGATTTTTTCCAAGAAGGTCTGGAGTTAAATGACCTCTGACCTGATCTATAGACAAATTTGGATGGTTCTCCTTCAATCATCTTCAGTCCTTAATGTCCCATTCCAAATATCTCCTTTAAGATCCAAATGCTCTAGATGACTAGCCCAACTGAAAGCTTGCACATTGATTACAAATAAATCCTTTCTTGACTCCATGTGATGGTCTTGAGTCCCCACCAGGTTATACATTCAAATCCCTAAATTCGTCTTATGCTCACCCTTGTCTTGTGATGAACCCTTCCTTCCTGATTCCCAGCAACCAAACTCTTAATCAAACAAACAAACCCTGTGCATATAACTAGCCTAAAATCACAACATTAGAGCTTCAAAGACATACACTTTGACTCATATAGAGAGATCCCTCTCTGGACCTAGGAGGGCTAGATCTTAAGGTCTGAAAGTGGTTCTATGTTGTCTCATCTTTTGGTCTTGTCAACCTGGCCAAAACATGGGAACCCCAACATCCTCCATTTGAGGAAACACTGCCAAAAAGGGATCAGCACAGTTTTCTAAGAAATAAGGGCATTGGCATTGTTAAGACAGAACTATGAATGTGACATCAGCGTGAGCATGACACTAGGAAACGCGATGACCTAAGGAACTAGGACTTTGACCAGTTTCTTCAATAATCTTCCAAGGCAGTTTTCTTTAAATCTTCAGGGGATGTCTTAACATATTTCTTCATGGTGGAAGCATTCCACAAGATCTGTCACGGGGCATTTCAGGATCAGGGATGGTAAAATGAGCATGGTGACAAATTATTATGTAACATATTCCCCCTAAAGCATGAAGGTAGAACGGGGAGTGATGGATGAAATTCTTTATGAACCACAACAAAGATCTCATACCACCTCTGAAAAACTTGCCAAATCAAACATATTACAATATATGACATCTCAGGTATGAATATTCCTAACCACATAACTCTGCACTAGGCATCAAATAACACATGAACCCCTGGCATGGTCGCAGCTATCTGTCTAAAAATATCATAGAAACGGATCCGCGGAATGGACGCAACCATCCGTATATATAGGATCATGTATACAATCAGGAATACTCAATAACTCCCCGCAGCCTGGATAAAAAATCAGATGTGACCCAGGGTCTTCAACACGATCTCAATTAACCTAATGTACGAATCTTGTTACACCAATTTTTTGGTCATCTAACCTGTTACTATTAGATGGACCAAAGTACACCATGTAAGACCAATTTTACCCTAGTAAAATTGCTTTCACTATGAAAAATAACTTAGTAATCCATAATTTATTGAGTTGTTTATGGTCTAAACAGGAAACCCCATGAGAAATAATTGAATAAATCCTTATTTGTTTGATTTTCCTCAAGAGATAATTAATTAAACCATAGTTTAATTAATATTCTTGGTAATATTTAACCCAAAACAGGAAAATTAATTAGATAAATCATTATTTATCTTATTATTTTCTAGGAATAATTATTTAAAACATTATTTAAATAATATTCCTTGTTAAATTTAACTAAATCATTTATAAATAATTGAATTAATCATTATTTATTTAATTATTACTCAGCCATATTCTTAAAATAATAAATAAATCATTTATTTATTTATTTATTTATTATTTACAAATAAAGGGATTTGAGCAAATTCAAATTCTTTTTCCCTCCAACAAAAAGAATAAAATATTTCATAAAAGTTGGATCTAGATTTGGTTAATAATATTTTAAGTATGCACCAATATCTACACTAACTCAATATTTTTTAATAACTAGAAGGTTTTTTCCATTCTTTCACTACCTTTTGTTGCCTAAAGATCGCTCTAGATCTATACTTTTGGTCTATCTTTATCCTCCATCACTGTCATATTTTTCTACCATTTTTCTTGTGAGGTCCCCTTGAGTTCCATTTTTGTCTGGGTTTTCTACACCATCAAGAGAGAGATATCTTAGATCTGAAGCGTTGAGGACATACAAGAACCCATCCCATCACTACTACATTTGGCGGAAATTCCGACACTTGGTTCTGACGCTTTTGACCAAATGTCGGAAATTTCCCCAAATTTTTTCCATCCCGCCCGAAACCGTCGCTATACCGACGTTTATAGAAAAGTGTCGCAATACCGACACTTAGAAAAGTGTCACAATTGCGACGTTTGGAGGAAGACGTCGCAATTGCGACACTATGGCCCAAAGCGTCGCTATTGAGATGACTCCAATCGTCGCAAGTGCGACACAATGTCTAGGTGTCGCCATTGCGACGTTTAGGTACCCATCGCAATAGCGACGCTTTTTCCGCCATCGGTATAACGACACTTATATGCGCGCCACATAAAAATATGAAACTTATATGCGCGCTACATAAAAATTCGAAACTTATATGCGCGCTACATAAAAATGATTTTATTTTTTCGTATGCGTCGCAATAGATACATTAACGTCTGATATGACGCGCGCATTCGCCCTCCGCTCTTGCAGAACAGCATTCGCCCTCAGCTCTTGCAGAACAGCATTTTCCCTCAGTATTCGCGCTCAGCTCTTGCAGAATAGCATTTTCCCTCAGCATTCGCCCTCAGCGTTCACCCTCAGCTCTTGCAAAATGGTAAGTTCTTACTGCAGGCCCTTCCTCCTATAGTAGGGTTGACTCTATTTGGGTTTTTTTGGTCAATTCCATTGGATTGTGTTAGGCTGTAGGGTTCTCTGTAGATGTCAAGAATCAAGATTCAATACCCTCTATTATCTTCATCACCCAATACAAGATTTAATTTTTTCCCAAAGAAACGCTTATTAATTTGGCAGCCATTATTTCTCCCTGCTTCAAAAACCCTACATTTAAATGAAAACAAGCATTGCATTTCAACTACAAAAATCTATTAGTGTTAAAATGTACATGTGTGCTACATTAACGTCTGATATCACGCGCGCATTCGCCCTCCGCTCTTGCAGAACACCATTCGCCCTCAGCATTCGCCCTCAGCTCTTGCAGAACAGCATTCGCCCTGAGCTCTTGCAGAACAACATTCGCCCTCAGCATTCGCCCTGAGCTCTTGCAGAACAGCATTCACCCTGGATTCGCCCTCAGCTCTTTCAGAACAACATTCGCCCTGCATTCGCCCTCAGCTCTTGCAGAACAGCATTTGCCCTCAGCATTTGCCCTTAGCGTTCGCTCTCAGCTCTTGCAGAACAACATTCGCCCTCAGCTCTTGCAAAATGGTAAGTTCTTGCTGCAGGCCCTTCCTCCTATAGTAGGGTTGACTCTATTTGGGTTTTTTTGGTCAATTCCATTGGATTGTGTTAGGCTGTATGGTTCTCTCTAGATGTCAAGAATCAAGATTCAATACCCTCTATTATCTTCATCACCCAATACAAGATTTAATTTTTTCCCAAAGAAACGCTTATTAATTTAGCAGTCATTATTTCTCCCTGCTTTAAAAACCCTACATTTAAATGAAAACAAGCATTGCATTTCAACTACAAAAATCTATTAGTGTTCAAATGTACATGTGTGCATCACTTGTGTAGGGTATTCCTTTTCCACTTTCACATTATCCAAGAATGTGTGCAATATAGTTCATATTTTTTGTGATTTAGATTATCTTGAAAAAGGAAAGGTAAATTATTTCCCATGGAAAAAGAAGGTTTTCCCTTTTATAGGTTGTTTGGACTTACGTGGAAAAATTTATGGTATGCCTTTCATATTATGTAGTTTAAATTTGAATTAACAGATTATTCTACATGAAAATATAATTACCTATGTGATGTCCTTCATCACTAAGTAAAATTATAGGGTTTCAATTTCCTAGACTCTAACTCATCTGATGCTAAATTCTAGGTTCTCATTGGTGGATCACTCTTCCATTGATTTCCTTTCCCTCTGGATCTTGTCATACTTTAAAATTCATCAATGATACATATATTATTTCGGGTATCCCAAAAGGCTTTATAGTAGAACATATTGTGAAGTTTTTTTGACACTTGAGGATTCTTTTTAGAACTGCAACGTGGTCTATGCTATCGAGTTATATATCAAGCAACTTGTCCTTAATAACCACACTATGAGGTAGGTTCAACCAGTTTGAACTTGTTGGGACATAGCATATGAAGTTGTGTGATGAGTCCATATCACGGGTCTATTATGGTGAAAAAAGTGAAGACATGTAATGATAGTTATTATGTTAACATTACTAGAAACATTTTCGAAATTATCCATGCTATCAAGATGTCAAAATTCCAGGCATTAGGTGTCGATACTCGTAGCTAATAGATAATAATAATAATATAAAAAAATCACAACTTTATTCTTGAAATATGATTGTTACACATTGGTAACCTAGTTCATGAGTTACTATCACCCAAAGATTACAAAACAAACTTAAAATATAAATTAAACCAACATGAGAATCCAACTAAGGGTTTCTCGACAAAATCATGCCATAACCTGGCATTTTGAAACCCAAATTTGAATCCATCATAAGTAATACAATGCAAACTTAGATGGATTTTCAATGCATGTTTGCATGCTACACTGATTCTCTGTCTAGATATCATTTTTTAAATGGAACCATTAGTCAAGCCCACAGTCCTTTTTATGTGAAAAATTTCAGCTCTATTTGAGCTCTTTTTTGCTCCACCACCTCCATAAACCAGTGTTACACGGGATCTCACCCCCCCCCACCTAGGGGTCTATATTCCTCGCCCCCTCGCGCTCCGAGGTCTTGGGGACTTCTAGGGGATGTTTCCCTCACGCCCCCTCACGCCCCCGCACACCCCCTTTCACGCCCCTTCACACCCCCCTTCACGCCCCCTCACGTCCCCTCACCGCCCCTTTTAGTTTATGGTTTCGTGTTAAAAGTTGATGTGCCACTTAGCATATTTGAGAATCCAAGTGATTCTGATTCAGATGGTGACATGGTTGATCTTGATATATTCGTACAGAAGTTGGATGCAGAGACTAGTGGGGCATTAACTTGAGCATTTATGCTCATTTATCATTATGATGATATCATTTGATATTCATATGTTATGTTTTATGTTTTATGTTTGAGACATAACTTATTTGCGTTTAAGTTTTATGTTTCAGACTTGAGTTGTAAACTTCAATTTAAACTCTATTTTGAATCTTGATATAATATGTCATATGATATCTTAAACTTTATTTTCATTGTACATTGTTAGTAGTTACATTAATGATTATATAGTTACAAACTTACAAACTTACATGCATGATTATATGATGTATGTTTTAACTTTTAACTTTTAAATTTGTTTCAATTATATGATTCATCATTCATCGATTTGTAATTTTATCATTTATGATTTATCTTTCATGATGCAAGTGTATGATGGTTGTATATACATTCCTTGCAAAAATATAGTTACATTATAAATATTAAATTTTACAATTTTTATGACCCCGACGTCCCCCCACGTTTCCTGAAAATTGGTAGGGAGCTTTTGCATAGGCCGCTCCCGCGCTCCCTCGCCCCCTCGCTCCCACCTCCAGGGGACTTGGTGGAACATTGCCATAAAAATATGCAAACATATATCATGATCTTGGAATTACATTACATATGTATGTGCCAATGTTCCATAATCATGCCCCATCATCAATTTAAGAAATTTCCATTGAATATCAAATTATGGAGGGGGGGAACTTTTTGCTGCAACATTTGGCTCAAAATCAGGGACCATCTTTGTATGAGGTGAATGAGAACTATAGATATTTGAAGAAGTAGATTAGTGCCTTTTCCTCTGGCCATGGAGTCATATACAGTCATCCATCACAAAAATTTGTCTTTTTTCATTCTCACCTTGAAAGTTGCAAAATTCATGCCCTAATTGAAACGACACTAAATTTGAAAGATATAATAAAAATGCAAGCTAGAAGTGCCCTATTAATACAAAGGGAAAACCTTCCTACCTACCCTAACTGAGATAAATTTTGATTGAATAGGAAACATGATATTTCCTATGGATTTGATCCAAAAACTTGTTAAATGTATGGGACTAAATCATGCATTTGATTTCCAGGGAAACATGCGCATGAAGAGAAAAAGTGCAGAATTAATGGAAAATCCATACATGCCACTCATAAAAACTACACCGAAAGGTCAAAAAATACTTAAGGCCTTAACTTAATTTGAATCCAAAAATGACAAAACAGGATTAGTGAAAACACGAGAGTGGTGTGGGTGAACAACATAAATAAAAAGTGAAGATACCTTTCCCTAAGATGCCTTTTTCACCGTTGTATGAAAACATGTTTTCCTTTCCCTTTATACATGCAAGTGAATGCATTATAGGTATGGTGTTTTCCCAGAATAGGAGAATCCTACTTAAATATATCATTCGTGGATTGAATGTTTGGGTGCCTTAATGTGCAATGACATGTTTCCAGGACTGAATTCAATGCAAGGCATATTTGAAACTCTAACTATGTCTTCCGGTGTCTTATTAGAAATTGTTTCAGTTTTCATTTTGTGTTTTCAAGTTAGATATTGTTTTCAAGTTTTTACATTTATAATTTTATTGCAATGTGGCAGAATGATCAGAGCAGTGCAGGAACAACCTCGAGACGGGATGATCGCAGAAAGAGGCCAGCGGAAGAACATGTAAAGTGCCAGCATTGCTCTATCTTCAGGTATTTTAGTTATTTACATAATTGAGATAATATTAATTTTGTTCAAATATGCAGACACCTAGCCATGGTACGCCTGATGATTCCCTCTTTGAGGAAGAGCTTTCTTCATCCCTATCTCCAGTGTTCTTGTTGCAAAAAAAAGGCACGAGATGCAAGGTCGGAATTTAATACTTTGATAGACGCGCCTCAAACACCTGAAACAGAAGAGAGGATACAACATCTTATGAGGTAGCTAGAAAGATATCAGGTAATAATAAAAATTCAAAAGGATATTTTTTTTGTTCTGCATGAGATGAATTGTGAGAGTTTGATTTTTAATTTTTACATTGACTAAACTAACAAAAAGTTCTTTTGTATGTAGCGTTTTCTGGCATTTGCTGAACCCGGTGTTGGTGGTAGTGGGACACAAGGGCAAGAGATTGCCCAACAACCCTCTCGTACACCTTCTACTCCTTTAGGTGCTAGCCAAGAAACACACCCTACCCAAGCAAACACCCAGCCAACCGCTGAACGTGTTGGCAATGATGAGGCTGATATGGCCAACTACATTATTGCGTTTCCTGGAGCTACACGTGTCAGCTCCACAAGGACAATTAATGGCACGTTGTTGGTGAATGATGAGGGTGTCCCTATAAAGCATGTACAACTCCCAGGTAAATTTTAATATTTTAACTATTTCATGTACTTTATCTAAAACATATTTATCATGATTTTTATTTTTAAATTAATGATAATATCTTCTTCTTTTTTTGGTTTTATTCTGTGTAGGAAACAATGAGTTCTACGGGATTCTGGAGAGCCATGCGTTGGTAATTTTTGGCCCAACCATACGTACAGGGTGGAATTCCCAGAATTCCAACCTGAAAAAAGAACTTCTAGATTATCTAGAAGCCCTTTTTGGGGTCGGCACATTTGACAGAAAAGCGGTGGCTCAGGTAGCCGGAAAATATTTGAAATATACCGGGGACACCTATAGGACGCAATTGCAATTTAACCCTAGATATGAGCGTCCTCTCGCAGTTTCAGAGAGTGAGTGGAGAGCACTCATCCATGACGGAAAAGAGAAAAGGGCAAAGAAAGAAGGGAAAATGCCAACTGGACCCGCAAGGTAAATTACAACTTTAATTCAATAGCTTTAATTTTCTTTATGTCTAAAATAAAAGTGTGCTATGTCATATCTGACTTCA